>RJWT010009551.1:0-25065 GCA_004365215.1 Cuniculus paca | reverse complement strand
TGCTTTCATTGTTTTCGTTTGATTGGTTTTATTCTATTCTGTTTTATTTGACTGTATTATACCTGAGGGCATGAGCAGTTATTTTGAAGGTGACAAGAGGCATTATGGTAGCCATTATTGATTTCCTTTAATCTTGTTATGAGGTCTTGTATCATGTTCATTATTTTGTTTTGATTGACTATTCTATTTTGTTTTGTTTGTTTTTATTATGTTTGATGATATAAACAGCTACTTTGAAGATAACAAGATACATTACGGTAGCCACTGTAGTAATTTCAACTGCCGAGTTTTGAAGTCCTGTATTGCTTTCATTGTTTTATATTGATTGGTTTTATTCTGTTCTGTTGTGTTTGATCTTATTATTCCTTATGGTATGGGAAGTTATTTTGAAAATAGTAAGGGGCAACATGGTAATCTTTGTTGGTCTATTTTTGTTTTGTCTTGAAGTCTTGTATGACATTCTTTGCTTTGTTTTGATTTAACGTTCTGTTTTATTTTGTATTTGTTTTATTCTCTTCAAAATAAAAATTAAAAAAATACTGATAAGTAAGCACAAACAATGTTAAGTGAGATTCTACTTTAATAACTGTCTTAGTCATTTTTGTCATCATTAGGACACAATACCGAACACCCACAGATTAAAGAAGGAAACGTTTATTTTAACTCAGAGTTTGTAGAGGTTTCGGTCCATAGTCTGCTGACTCTACCGCAGGGCAATGGGGCAGTGGTGCCTGGCAAAAGGAAAGCTGCTCGTGGAGTGGCAAACCAGAGGCAGAGAGAAAAAGAGCAGGGAAGGGAGATAAACCCTTCCAGTCCGTGATTCAGTAACCCAGCTCTTTCCACCAAACCCCACCTACTAAACCAGGTCAGATACAAACACCCACAACCCACTCACTTTCCTAAAGACCCACCTATGAGTACATGAAGCTCTTGGAAGACACTGAGATACAAGCTGTAACAATAACAATACACAAATATTAATAGCACCTCATACTTTCAGATGTACTTTATGCACATTATCTTTTAACTTTTTGTTTATTGGAAATTTTCTCATAACCAAATAATAGTTGTATGTTATTAAATTATGGTTTAATAGGTATAATTATTAAAATTGTTTACAAGAAATAAATTACTTAAATATAATACTGAGAATACTATAATATGTTTGACCTCTTTGTTTTTTTTCTGAACTTAACTAGCACTAATCCGGAATACAATATTTACTAAAGTGTGTATCTATTACAAACTTACTAGTGTTTTCTTAAATCTGATCATAAGAGCATGATAATCCTTGTAATTATTCAGCTGTAATTTATCTAGTTATAATATATCATATGTCAAGATAAACCTTAGGAAAAAGAAATGCTAGGCTCAAACATTATGGTTTCAATTTCCCTAGAATTTCAGTCCATATGTGTTTGTATAAACTTTACTTTCTCAAATGTTTTGATCTCAACATTCAGTGTAAAAATAGTTTCAAAGGTGAAAAAACAATTTGTCAGCCTATCTTCACTAACTTTGTCATAGTCAATGATTCTCTGCTGTCCAGCTGAGATCAAGTGTGTCAATAGAAGGAATATCTCTGAAGTAGTAATGCCTACTTGCTGAAGTGTATACTTTAAGCTGTTTTTCTATACTTAACTAGTTATCAGTATAACCTAGCATGATTATTTATCATTATGAGATTAAATATCTAGCTCCTAAATCAAACTGATGTTTTAATAAATCCTTCACACCTATTAAAAAAATAAGGGTGTAACTATTCAAATAAACGATTATTTTTTTCTGCTATTTTTAGCTTTTCTAGTATTGTCTAAATGGCCTAAAAATATCTGATTCTTCCTGAAATTCTAAGCTTAGCCATTGTTGAAAAATGACAAAATGGTCCTTTTTTATTTTAAATAAGTTATACATGCTTCCAAAATAAAAACAATATGAACTTGAAAGAAATGGAAAATATTTGTGAATATAATAAGTCCTCTTTGAATGTAAGTGACAGGATTAAACAGCACTTTTCTACATATATGGTGTGACATTTTCATTTTATCCCAAACTGTTTTTTTGTGTGTGTGTGACTCTGGAGTTTGTGAGCATGCCATAATGGTTGGTGATTACATAATGATGATTTCATGGTTCTAGCGTAGTATAAAGGTGGCTAGACACAGCAGCAAAATCAATTTCTTTTTCATCTTTGTGGGAAAAGACAAAAGGAAATTGAATGCAAAATCTGCATTAAGACCATATTAGAATTCTAGCTCAGCAATCTGTTACACCTGATGTAAAAAACAGGTGTAGCCAAGTATAGTTACTGTGTTATCACGTTAAGCCAATGGCCATTTTTTTAAAAGAGCCCTTTGTGTTACCCTTGCCTTGTTTTGTTACCCACAATGTTCCAAATGCATATGACCTGACACTATCTCTTGTTGTCTCCTCTTACCAAAGGTACTCAGAGGCAGGACTGTCCCTAAGCAAAATCGTGAAGTAGGTGAAACTTGTATTCATTCCCTACCCTTTTGCAACAACAATCTCACTTTAGATCTCACCACCCCCGTCCCCAGATTTCTTGTCCAGTTGTTCATTGTTCTGGGTTTGTACTTTGCCTTCTAGAGGGCTCATGCTGTCTCCTAGTACCCAATGGCTCTATGACTTTATCATTTCCCTGCCCAGAAATATTCAGTGACTCCTCAAGAGGAGCTGGGCAGTCCAGATCTCCCTGCCTTACCTTTTGAGTCTTATGTTCCACTCTCCCCTTCACTCTTATTTCTCACTCTCCTCTACTGCAAATGGATCTCCCCCACTTGCTGTTATTATTTACACATTGCCATTCATTTTGTCTGAGCTGGCCTTTACTTTTCATCTCATCTCTCAAAGTTTGTCTCAGCTGTACCCCTTTCACGTACCTTACCTGACAATCCCCAACCCCTCACTGTGCCTCATCTATAACACTTACACAGCGCTTAACACATATTGCTTCATATTATAATATTTATGTATGTGTCTTGTCTCCAGGCATTGTGCTGGGCGCTTTACAAATGTTATCTCATTTAAATTTCACAACAAGTCAATGAGGTAGGTATCATACCATTTAAAAGTTGAGGAAACCAAGGCTAAAATAGGTTAAATAATTTGCCCAAGGTCACACAAGAGAGAAACAGAGCTAGGAATCGATCCAACCTGTCTGACTCCAAATCACACATTCTTTCCATCATCCCACACTTCAGTCTGCTCAGTTCTGTTTTATCTCTGAAAGATAAGATGAAGACTTGAGTTGGAGGAAGAAGCTCACTTAGGACTCTGGAGTAAAACACATACTTACCAAAAAGGTAGAGTTTACAATAATTACTTAATTTTTATCTAAATCTGACTGACTAACTAGAATCTATGAGTTATAAGTAAAATGTGAGAAAAAATCCTCACCTCATTGGTAGAACAGATAAATGTGGCATGAAACATTTAAAACAGTTTGTAATCTAAGAAAAACTGGAGAACTTTGGTCTGTTTCTGAGCACTGTTGGAAAAAGAGATAGATATAGATAGATAGATAGATAGATAGATAGATCGATAGACAGACAGACAGACAGACAAGAAATGAATGTGATGTTGACTAGAGAAGGCTTCCTATAAATTCCCAAATTAAATAATTTGGGATAGTTAGGAGGTTGAAGATATGATTACCATGATAAATGTCTCATGAACTATATTGAATGTAACACCCACTTTTTTTTTTCATTCTGTTTGTAGTATAGCATCTTGAAGGCATTATCAAAGAGAAACAAAGTGTTCCTAGTAGGAAAATCTTCTCACAAAAGAATAACTTTTACCATGGTCCTGTCCAGTACCGAGGATTTTAGGGTTTCAGCTCAGCCCTGAGCAGCTGCATTCAGCCTAGGGCCAGGCTGTCTCCCACCAGTCACATAGCAGAGGTCTCATCTCTGGGAAGAATTGACAATGAAGGTCTCTGAAGTTTTTGTTGTTGTTGTTGTTATTGTTTGGTATTTTGTTTGGTTTTGTGGTACTAAGAATTGAACCAAGGGCCTTATGCAAGCTAGGTAAGTGCTCTACCACTAAGCAACATCTGAAACCCTCTTTAATATATATATTTATATATTAGACAGGTCCTCATTCAATTGCCCAAACTGGCCTTGAAGTTGCAATCCATCAGTACCTCTTTTGCTTTTCAAAGACACAAAATCTCTCATTTCTATTATCTTATCAACTTTTCATTTCCCAGTTTCCTAGTCTGTCGTATATCATTAGTTGCGTGTTTCTTTAACATGAATGAGATCCTTAAGGTTAAAGGGGTCATGCATTTTCATTAAACATGTATCTTTCAGGGAATTCTGCTGACTTCTGGCCATCATTTCCAGTTTGTTTGCAAATACCACTGCAATTTATGTATTCCTTTTTATACCAATTCTACTCATACATGGTTCTACATTTTTGTTTCTCAAGCCAATCTTAATAATAGCCTAATTACTAAAATCTTTGTTATTTAGAGAAAATAACCTTAAATGCACACTGTGTGTCAGTCTCTGTGATAGGCAGCATAAAGATTTTTGTTTTAGTTAGGAACTAAATCCAAGGAATTCAAAGAGCCCAATAGGAAAACTCCTTCACCATTCTGAAACAAGCAAAATAAAACAAAACAAACTCAAACATGAAAGTTGCTTTTGTTTGTCCTTACATTTTTTTATGATTTTTCCTATAGTCTACAAAGTCCTCTATATTCATTCAATTTTCCCCCCATTTTTTATTTCAAAGTAATTACAGATTCACAGATAACAGGAAAAATTGTTGAGTCCTACATAACTCCATTTCCAGTAGTTACATATTAATTATTGTGCAATGTCAAAGCCAAAATTTGATATTGTTATAGTTAATTTTTAAATTTTAAAACACAAAAATTACTCTACCCTGTGAATAACTGGCACAGTTTTAAATTCCATTCTATACTTTGTCACTATTCAGAAGTGATAACAATGCAGACAATCTAGGGAAAAGAAAGAAAGGAAAGAGAGAAAGAGAGAGAAAGAAAAGAAAGAAAGAAAGAAAGAAAGAAAGAAAGAAAGAAAGAAAGAAAGAAAGAAAGAAAAAAGAAAGAAAGAAAGAAAGAAAGAAAGAAAGAAAGAAAGAAAGAAAGAAAGAAAAAGAAAGAGAAAAGAAAGGGGAATGTGTTCATAGATTGACAAAGAACTTTCTCCCACATTGGCAGAGATGATATTTGGGTCTCATCAAACCCTAGGTCAATGTCACAGTGAAGGAGTAAAAAGGATCCCACCTCAGAAGACCTGCATTAAAATCAGACTCTACCTCCAAATGTATGACCTTGAGCAACTCACCTAGATCTTCCAAGCTTTAGTGTTGTCATTTATAAAAGGAAGAAAATATTTTTCCTGCCTACTTCATAGGGTTGTTGTAAGGATCCAATGTGCTGGTGTGCATGAGAGAAAGACAGGTTGTTAATCAGCACTTATGAAGTTATATTCTTTTCTGAAATTACTGCCAGTTACAAAAGTGTAGTTTTTCAGAGGTGTTCTTATTCTTGAAACAAAACCATCACCTGACATTAGCCATGTGGCCTAGAGGTTCCATCTTGTGTAAATAACCTCTCCTTTCTACCACTTAGTAGGATAAATACTAGCAATCTATCGAAGAAGCACTTTGTGTCTCATTACTTACTCCCTTGAGGCATAGGGACTATTTTAAAATAAATATTTCCAAACAGTCTCTTCTATAAGGTCTAGTGCCTTTTAAGCTGCTTTTATTCTTATCCTGGCTGCAAGATTTACTTTTATTTTTCATCATTCCATGAGATGCACAATTGCTGTTCTTGACAATAGTGAGAAAACATAAGGACACCAAATTAGACAGTAAATGACTTATGAAGTGTAAATGGAAATCATCCAAAGTCCATGGCTCCTTAGTTTGTCAGGATCTATTATATAAGCTCCCAACTCACTGGTGGATTCAGGTTTGTGGATAGTAAAAACACTAGTTTTGAAGTAAGTGAAGTAAAATAACTTAAATCACGGAAAGTAAAATAAAGTCTTTGATTTACATGTTTTGGTGTCATAGTAAAAACGTTGAGATCTTTCTTCTCCCCCCTCTTCCCCCATGTACAGGCTGGCATGGCTCTGACGTATGACCCCACAGCTGCCATACAGAATGGGTAAGTAGACTCCGTTTTCCAGTTTTAATTGCCAAGAGATATTTGAGTTCTGAGTCAGTACCAAAGAAAACTGTTCCAATATGTTTTGCTTTTGTGTAACATTTTTAAACCAAAATGTTGTCAAACTTTTTTTTGACATTTTAATTGTTTCTTCCCG
Source organism: Cuniculus paca (assembly GCA_004365215.1). Lineage (NCBI taxonomy): Eukaryota > Metazoa > Chordata > Mammalia > Rodentia > Cuniculidae > Cuniculus > Cuniculus paca. The sequence goes on along the minus strand of RJWT010009551.1, from coordinate 18,739 downwards.
TAAGTGATTGTCCTGTCTGCCACCATTACGTTCTTCCCTCTTCCTTGTCCTCTGTCTCTCTTTCCTTCTATAAGGCCCCCTACCCAGAATGAGGCAGCATAAAGAACTAAAAACCATGAGAGAAAATAGATAATGTTCAGCTGGAAGAATTATCTGTGTTTCTCCAGGACAAGAGCATTGCCTCTGCAAATCATCATACAATCTAGTTTTCAATAATTTCTAGTGTGCTCCCAGGTTAAATTCTGTGTTAATAATGCTTTCTGCTTTCCTTCTGGTGGTCAGCATGTTAATGGTCAGCAATCAGGACAGTAACTCAGGTGATTGTATCTTCATTCTTCATTGGAATCACCTTATGGAAATTTGTAACCTATTACTTAGTTTCAAATTTCTTCTGTAAATCATGAGACTGTTAAACTGTGTAGCCTTGCATTTCTAAAGTTCCATGAATTATGAATATTTTTAATTGAAACTTTTTCTCATATATTTTTTTTTCTTTCTTTTTTTTTTTTTAAACTTTTGGCTGCTTGCTTGCTTGTTTCTTTTCACAGACCTTTATGGTGGATTTCCCCCATGGCTTTCATTCTGCTGTCTGCCTTTTAGTCTCATTACAGATTAAATCATGATGAAGGCTTCATTGAAGATCAATGTAGAGGGTGAAATGAGTTTAATTCCATTTTTTTTCTATTTGGTCAGTGACCTGTAATAGAAATCTGTGGGTGTTGAAGGTGTTATAATACTCACTACTGATTTTGGTCATTCTGCCACTCATTTATCTATTCCTGCAACAAGCATCCAGCGAGTGTGCCAGACACAGTGCTACAGAACAACCCTAAAAGGCAATGTGCAACACAGTCTTATCCCTGAAGAAGTTCCAAGTCTCCTTTCCCTGAAGAGTAATCATTGAAAGTAGACTAGGGGAGGTGTCTAGTCCTTTCCTTTGATTCACTTGATTCACTCCTGGGTAAAGCAAATAACTATCTAAAAGTTTTGTGTTTAGAGCACTCTACTAAGAATGGGGAATATACTAGTAAATAAAATAGGCACAGTCTTTGATCTTCTTTGCTTTCTATTACAGCAACAGAAATTACTTAACATTAAAAGGTTTTAACTGTTTATTCACAATAAGCACCCAAAGAACTGCAAGGTGTTAGGAAGAGTCTGACCTTGCTTGTATGGCTAGCCAAGACTTTTTGGAACAATGTCTTGAGCTGAGTGAGCTCTGACAACTTTTAATAACTAACTGGATATTTCATTTGATGATAAAAGAGAAAAACAAAAATGGCTGTGAAATTTTTATCCTAGAAGGACTGGAGTTACTCTTAGCAGAAAGACAAGGAAATGAAGTCCAGAACCATACCTGACTCTTCAGACTCACTGAAACAAAAACAATTAACTGGAAGAAGAGAATTGGAGTTAAGTGAATGATACCTTCTTACATGCTGCCTTAGTCAGACATTTACTAGTGCACACTTTAAAATTCTCTAAGGCCATCATCTTCCAGTTTCTTGTCCTTATTCATTACAAACCTAAAGGAAAAAAAAATTGAAGTTTTATCTCCTAATCTGGAGGCTGGAAGGTGAAATTGAGCCAGCAACATGTTCAGCCAGTAAGTATTGCCCAGTACTGACTAACACTTGGAACTGAAGCTTTTATTTCTTATATATTTGAAATGTTACCCATTTGGCTTTTTTTGTTACCATTTATATTGTTTTAAAATTTTCTTAACTCTTGGAACTTATAACTCCATTTATTGGTGTTCCTTCTTGTTCCTTATTCTCACTGCCTTTTCAGTTTCATCTTCTGATACCTCCTATTCTTCACACTTCTGTTCATTCTTTTCTCAAGGTTTAATCTTAACCCATTGTTACTTCTAGTGATCTCATCCACTTCTCTCACGTTAGGAGCTGAAGATCCACAGTGCTATACCTCTAGTTCACAGCTAACTGCCAAGCTCTCTTACTGTGATGCTAGCTGCTATTAGGTGATGTCTTTGCCTTTTCATTATCCTCAACACCACATCACAATACAAACCACATTAATTCAAATGAAAAGCACATAAACACATATCAAATTATTTTTCTTTTTAAAAAATTAACTCTAAAGCCACTTGGACTGTAAACTCAAGTTCTCTGGATTCTTTCATTCCCTAGATTTTTCATGAACAAATCGATCATTAACATTTGTTCATTCTACATCGGAACTTTATCTTCATCGCAACCCTTCCTCCCTCCCACTGATTGAGTTCATTTAATCATCATTCCTACCTGTACTGAGCCCTCTTTTACCTAGCTCTAACACAAACCTCCTCTGGAACATTTTCCATTGCCTTTTAAATATTTTTAAAAGTATGTGTAATCAATTACCTACCTATTCTTATTTAAAGTACTGTGTGTTGTGTACTAACTACTGAACAACTCAGGCTCTCCTGTACAGCAATCATAGCACTTCACAGTTTGTTTAGTACAGCTGAACTGAACGTTTTATAACTCAAGCATCCTACTGTCTCTTTAATACAAGGACTTCTTTCCACCTGAGTTCAGACATGGTGATACCCACTCTTTCCCACACATGTACACACAAACTTTAAAAAAAACACTTTAAGAACATCATCAAACCATACCATGAAGACTAGTTATATAGCTGGTCATAAGAAAAATAATGCATGCAATGATGAGGAAGACAGACTCCAGAACCAGGCTTCATCTATGTGCATTCAGATTCTGCCATTTACCTCATGTTAAACTGTGGCCATTATTTGTACTTTAGCTTTCTTCTTTATGAAAAGGAGATGATATTATTAGTACTCTTTAACAAAACTTTGTGTAAAACTTTGCATAAAACTTAAAGTGAACCTGGTATGGTGCAGCATAGTCATTATTGTAAGTATTGATATTCTTTTTTACTGTTTAGTGTTTCCTTTACATATTTGGCAGGTAGACTTCTTATTGCACGATTATTGACATGCATATCTATTTTCCTGTTGAACTGGTAACACAGTGAAGATACATACCAGATCTTATTTTCTTTAATAGACTGTGTAACATCGCATTGTGGATGCCAAATCAGATATAGGAGTGTGATGGTATCTGTCTGACTCTGGCAAGTGAATGTCAGGAAAATCACTTCCCTTCCCAGCTATCAATTCAATCTGGCCTTGTATAACACCTTAACCTGTTTTACTAGAAATACAACCTCCAATTTTACCCTAAGTAGGAAAACTATGAGTTTGTCAGGTCCCAAGTTAAGAATGGAATTTTGGAAGTGTTAGACTATCATCCACTGTGTATTAATGACAAGAAGATAGAAATATTATTCACCATATGGAAATTGAAAAGAATAAGAAGATTGTAGCTAAATAATTTTATTTATTTGTTACTACTTCATATAGATTAATTTTAAATGTTTGGCTTATTTTTGGTTTTATTAGTTTGTATGGTTACAGCCCAGTAATAGTGTCCTAACAAATCGACCATTTCTATGCTTGTAAGATATCAAAATGACTGCACATATTTTCTTAGCATACTGTCCCTTGGGTGAACAGTGGAAGCTCCCAGAGATGTGGAAACTGATTCACATAACTTTCTTAGCACACCAAAATGCATTAATTATCAAAATAATGTTTGGAACTCCCTGTTCATATTGCTCTATTTGATTTCACAGTCAAATCTAACTCAGAGAGAAGTAACCTAATAGAAAAAGAAGTGTTTATTACTGCAGGGAGACTAAACGTAAGATATAGCAGCAACTCCGATAAAGTTAGAATTGTGCTGATGCAGATGAGTTCAACAAACTTTTTTTCTTTAGTTTCTATTATTTTACTGTTTAAAATTATTTTGGTGATACAATTCAAGAAAAAAAGTCACATTGCATCAGGGACATGAACATATGTCCAATTCTAATATGAAATGGCACAAAAGAGCACTGTGATAGAAACACAAAATACTAGAAGATTTATGTACGTGTTCACTTTTTGTGTATAAATTTTTTTCTAGACAAATAAGTACACAAGAAAGAGTAGAAGTCATTTTCTGTGAATAGCCAAGGGAGAACTGAAAAGTTGGGGTGGGAAACAAACTTCTTATGAAGTTTACCTGTTCTTGTTTTGTTTGGTTTTTCAAAAAGAAAATTAAAGAACACTAATTCCACTGGACAACAGAGGAAAGGTGGTTGTGTTTCAGAGAATGCTTGCAGGACTCGTGATGAGCACTGGCATGGGCTTGACCTTCTACAGAGGTCCCATGGCTCAACCAAAGGCATATTTTACAATGCTGTGGTGGCCTCTTACTGTACATTGAGAAAGAGACTTTTGATGACTGTAAGCCAATATGTGGCTGCATAGTAGTTGGCAGCTCAAACAGTGTAAAGAGACGAATGCTCCGATTTCCATAAACTCCACATTAATAAGAGCATCATGAAACTAAAACAAAGATTTTTACATTTAACTTGATTGTTAGCTAATGAAGAACATTTTGTTATTGGACCATGGTGAATTTGTGCTGTTTGCACTTAGTCAGTGGAAAATTTCAGTTCTGTCACCTGCCTGAATTTGTCTATATTATCACTTTTTTGAAAGAATTAGTTCGATGTCACTTGTATCTAAAGATTTGAAGGTTAGAGTGAAGGTCTGAGTCACCACAAAGAAAGAAAGACCTGTATACTTTTTACAATAAGCTAACTTATAAGAATAAAAATGTGCATTCTTTTTCACAACGCTCTGGTAAAACTCTATAGTTTGCTATGATTTTTGCCCTGTTGCTTTCTTAGCAGTCCAATATGAAATTCCATCACTTTCAAATGCAAGCATGGGAGGTGGGAAATAATCCCTCCCATGTTTGAAATCCCATCTTTTCTGTGCCTTTCACACTGAGAGCTACCATGTAAGAGCATCTTGGAAGGTTTTAGTTGAATAAAGTGTATTCTTGGAGGAGATGTGAAAAAGAATGCCTCCTGTAGCATTTGCCACCTATTTCATTTGCTATTAAGTGATATAGAAGCCTTATCTTATTACACTAGGAAACAAATCTAAGGTGAAGGGTATGTTGGTATTACTGTAAAAATGACCAGTAATTTATTTATCTTTTGCTATCGTGTTACCCTGAGGATAGTATTCTTGGTTTGACTCTAATAATATTGCCTGTGGACATGAAACACAAACCAGTGCTGTTCATTTCAGTGTGCAAATAGGATTTTGTACATTTTTTTCTACAGTAAAAAGCATTCTACCCTGGGGTTATTGATATATTCAAGTTATTTTTATTGTCAGTGGAATAAGATTTCACCATATTACTACTGACTGTTAAATCTCCCAAAGATGACTTTTCTGCAGGCAAAATAATATCTTATTAGTGACCTATACCTGCATTTTCTGGATTCATAGAACATCATTGCCTTTAATGTCAGATAACCAAGTAACTCTTTGCATTTCTTAAAAATATTAAGTTGTTCAAAGGTTGGATTGAATTTCTATATGTCCTATTAAATTAACTTTTCTTAGCTACTTTCATCTGGCATTTTGTTCATAGGAAACCTCTGCAAATGTAATTAGACTCTGTGCTCAAGGCTGGGTCTCTGTCTCAACACTATTAACATTTTGGACCAGAAGTGTTCTCCCATTGGAGTTGGCCTATCAATTGCAGAATTTTAACAGCATCCCCCCCAAGCTTTTTCTCAGTAGACACTAGTAACATTCACTCTCCAGGCAACCAAAACTATCTCCAGATATTGTTAAATATCCCCTGGAAAGCAAAATTATCTCTAGCTTATGACCACCAGACTAAGTACTTTAAAAGGTGCTGTTGCACTTGCAATACTGTGTAAATCTTGACAATGAAATCTCTCTTAAGTGAGTAAACTATTTTTAGGAAAACAATTTGTTAAGCAATTCATTTTCAATTTTCTGTAACAACATGTGGAAGACATAATGCATAAATTCCCAGGTATAAATACAAAAAGACACATTTGGAATTACTTTATTTCTGTTATTATGGCTAAAAAAGTATCTATTTTTTCCTATTTCCCAATAGCATAATGTCTCTGCTTAAAGGATTTATTTAGACTTTACTGATTTCATTTTTTTACATGCTGCCTATATGAAAATATTTACAAACCATAGTATGGACACATGGCAGGACTGAGTAAGAGATGGGAAATACATTCTGCAGTCTACCTCTGGATACTGTATATTTTCTTAGCTACAGTATTTTTTAAGCCTCAGGCGCAATACAACCTCTTCGGTCATGACTGAAGCATAGGTTTTCTATAAATTCATCTGGTTTATGTTTGGGCTTGAGAAGAGCTTATTTCAGGATACCAGAATTAGAGGACCAAACTGTTGTGCCCAGTTCATTCTTCCCAGTATATTTTCCATTCTAAATGATTCTCTGACTTGAGTGGCAGTATCGGAACTTACTGGGAAGTATGAAATATCATTCTTGTTTGATGGATAGGATTAGAACAGATAGAAGAAAAATACATTAAATTTTCCCCCAAGGGTTTCTTTTGTTAGCATCAGTTTACTTGGCTGGTTTCTTTATGTTTCTGCTCTCTGTTTTCCCCACAGAATTTCCTGTAAACTCTGCCTGTCAATCCAATTTTTATTGCTTTCATTTTTAATACTCCAATTGGTACATTTTACAAAATAGACCAGCCATGCTAAAATTTGATGCATTATTTTCTCCGTCAGGATAAGAAGGCGAAACCTAAATTTCTACCAGAAGTTAAGCCACTGCATGATGTATGAGGACAGTTTGTTGAGTGGCCATGAGTGTCTGTCATGTCATTATGAGCCCTGGACATGTCTTTCTGTTCACTGCCTCATAAATAAGATCTGTCAAAATAAGACCTAAAGGAAATTATTAAATGTACACCATGTTTTTCACAGAAAAGGGCTGTTTTGTCTAGTTACTAATTTTCCTGACATGCATAGAAAGCATGTATTAAATTTCTTCCAGCATTTAAACCCCACTAGACTCCTTTTTCTGAGGTCTCATCTCTCAACTCCTTATCTCTTTCAAGGACCTATCATTTCTACTATTGTCAATTTGTCACTGGCCACCCTGTACTGCATCACTATTTAATTTCCTACACTACTCTGTATTCATTCATTCATTCACTATATAGTTATTAAGTATACTGTATCTGAGACTCCGTTCTAAGTAATAGGGCTAATGTCACTTTAACCTACTGTGAACTAATATTCTAATAGGAGAAATAGTGAATAAATACATTGAATTTTTGTGCTTGTGCTGCCATAAAAATTATACAGTGACTGTATGACCTAAACAACAGAAATTTATCTTCTCACTAGTTTTGATGGCTACAAGTTCAACACTGAGCTTCCTGTTGATTTGGTTTTGGTGAGGGCTCTTTTTCTTGTCATATACTATGTTACCCTTAAAATAAGACCTCCGTGGACAAAATTCAGCCTTGAATACTAGAGATCAAAAGTTCCAGATGAAATTAGCCTATTCTTGTCTTACCTGCCTTACAGAATAGCCACCAAGCAAGAAGATAGTCATGACAGAGTATAACCTCTTTGGCATTTCTTTTTACTAAGTACGCTGATACAGTCCAATCAAGGTCCCATCCTTATGATCTTCTTTTTAATTACTTTCCTAGTGGCCCCATCTCCAAATACAAACACACCAGTAGTTAGGACTTTTAACATATGAAATTTTGAGGGACACAAACATTCCATTCATCACATGTATAAGTAGCATTGTAGAAACTACTACTTCAGTAGTGATAAGTAATAAGGAAAAAGAGATAGAGAACACATGAAACACAGATAGTGGATGGTATTTTAGCTGCATGCCTTGCGAAAGGGGAGAAAAAGGTAATTGGATGAGACTGAAGATGAATAAGAAATAGTCTTAAGAGATTTGTGGAGGTGAGTATTGTAGGCAGCAAGAATTCTAAGTTCAGTAGCAAGATGGGAATGAGAGTGATGCCAATATGGGAAAGAAGAAAGTCAGCATGATGGTTGGATCCTAGTTGGCTAGAAAGGGTGGGATAGAAAAATTGTCAGAAGAGGCAGACTGTAGCCCGATTATTCTGGTCAGTACAATGAGTTCACGTTTTGTTTTCATTGCAACAAAAACATTCGGAAGATTTTAGGTTGAAGAGCATATGGATAAGGTAAATTTAAGTGACTAAATATAGAATCCATGAGAGATATTTTACAGTCTTTTCATCTTTGTTACACATGATTAAGGCTCAATAATTTTTTAAAGTAGAAAGGTAGATGAATAACTTCTTATATAGCAATTATTTTTAAAAATAGTTAATTTATTCAGAACATATTTCATCCTTTTGAGATAAAGTTCTAGAATTTTGACAAGCGCAATTCTGTGACCACAACAGTCAACCAGATACTGAACAGCTACATCCATCTCTTCCTCAAATTTTTACATTGTCCTTTAAAATCTATCCCTTATTCCACCCCCAGATTTTGTTGCCCTCAGATCTCTTGCCTGTAACTTTAGTTTTCACCTTTTGATGTGGTAATATAAATGGGATCATTTGATATGCAACCTTTTTAGTCTGACTTTTTCCATTTAGCATAACTCACTTAAGATTTGGCATGTGCAATGTTTCAGTCATTGTAGGTGGCTTTGCCTTTGTGTGGGTTCTATACATACATATACAACCAACTATGATGAAAACTATTGGAAAAAATGTATCTGCAGAAAAAATGGGCAAACTTTTGTTACTCATTGTAATAACTTTTTATAGGTTATTTACATTGTACTAAGTACTATAAATAATCTAGGGATCACAACATAAAGCATACAGGAAGACGTGTACAGGTTATATGAAAATACAAGGTCATTTTATATAAAGGACTTCAGTATCTTTGCATTTGGCTATTTATTCATTTTAAAGAAAAAAAACAATAAAAACTAATGGTACAGAATTTCAAAACAAGATAATAGGAAATTAACAATGGCTTATATATTCCATATTATTTTCTTCGAAGTAGTTGTTCAGATTACAAGATATAGGCATGCATAATTGATCAAACAATACAAGCACTTTTTTTTAATGAACTAAAAGAAATTGGTAGTATAACTTAGTTATCTTTTATATGTGTGCATATATATGATATATATATATGATATATATATATATATATATATGTATGTATATTCTTTTCGCTTCCTTCTTTTCTCTTTTCACTCTTCCCAGTTGTTCTTTGTTTTTGAGCAGCTACTTTCCCTTTCACAATATCTATTGTAGATTTTGGATCTTATTAACTTTTTCAGTTCCTTGCATTAGGGAGACAATGTAATATTTACACATGGATTAGGTTCTTTAGAGTGGGTCCTGGAACCAATTCTCACAGAAATCAAAGGATGACTGTATTCTCCTTTTATTGCTCAGTAATATTCCAATTTATGGATATATTATACTTTATTGATTTAGTTTAACAAATCAGGTTAAACTTGGGTTGTATTCATTTTCAGTAAAGTATTAATAAAGCTTCTATAAACATTTGCACTGAGGTTTTGTGCAAATAAAAGTCATAATTTACCTTTGCTTAAAAAGAATGGAATTTCTGATTCATATGCTACATGTATGTTTAATTTTATAAGACAACACCAATCTGTTTTCCAAAGTGGCTGTACTATTTTATATTCCCATCAGCAATAATTCTTTGCATCCTTGTCAGCACTTGGTACTGTCTTTTTTCTATGTTTTCTGTAGTTTTATGGCCAATCTGTTTTTTTTAATTTCAGTTCTGTAAAGTTAGGTGTTCAGTGAGCCTGAATAATAGAGCTACGGTATATAATGAACACAATTTTTTCAGCTATACTTTTTAAAACCAAATATATACAGCATTATGAGATCCTTGCTAAGATCTCAATAAAATAAATTTAGGACTACAATTCTCTAGTCTTACTGTAAGAATTTACTCATTGAATTCTGGAAACCTTAGATTTTAGTTCTATATTCAATAGGAGTCTCACAAACTGCTTCTTTTTAAATTAACCCTTGAAATTCTCTGTTCAAAATATTCGTGATGTATCAGGTTTAATTAAGACTTTGTCTTACTAATTTAAATATATGAGCATACTAACTGACTTTTGCTAAGCATTTGGCAATGTGAAATATGATTCATCTTCCTGGATATGTGTTTTCTCATATCTAGTCTTACATCAGTGAAGTACTCTATCTCAGGCAACCTAGTCTGGTTTGTTCTGTGACTGCTCATATTAGTCTTCACTTAGAGTGAGACATGAAGGAGGAATCTTTATTTAAAATTTTACTGAAGCATTAGGCAAGTTGCAGTGCTAAGGTGTAGGCTGAACAGAGATGGGCATGTCGCTGATTTTTGTATCTAGGAGCTACCCTTTAAAAGATCTCCAGAAGAATGATCTCTTTTCTCATACCTGAATTAGTAATCTTGCTCAGTAGAATTTTATGACTGCTTGATGAAAGGTCTTGGAAGACTAGAAATGTTAGTGCTTCTCACAGAATCACCAAGAATTTATCAACTGTTCAGTATGTCTCGCAGTGCCTTTACAAAATCAGAAAAATAACCCTATTCCAACCTAGATGCAAATCATCCTCTATCTTCTCTTTTCATGTGGATCGGGTTCTCTTCATGTGGATATGGACCCTGGCACCAAGTATCCAGAGCTTTCAAGGACCTGATCTATTTCTTGAATAAAGAGATGTAGTTCCTGTCTGTGTAAGATCAGTCATCTTTCTAAAGCTTGATGTTTTCATTTGCCTTTCTTTCAAACAGCTTTAGACTGTCATTACCTTTTCTGAAAGAATGATGCCTATGGCTTTTCTCCTCCTGTAGTTAAAGACACTATTATACTCACTTGGCCTAAGACAGACTTTGTACAGGTAATTTTATAAGATTACTTGAAGTCGTTGCTTTGCTCAGATGATTTCTTTGTTCTTAGAGGAATCAGACACTGTAAAGCTCCTGTTATCAGTTGGTGGAAAACATGCAGGTGAAACTCTTGTCTTTCCCAGCTGTTCTTGTTAGCATTTGATCAGTGGCCAGGCATGCAGCAACTTCATGAATCCTTTTTTGTTGTTTCTGTTTGCAGATTTTATTCTTCACCGTACAGTATTGCAACCAACCGCATGATTCCACAGACATCTATCACGCCATTCATTGCTGCTTCCCCCGTCTCCACATACCAGGTATGTCTGATTTACCTGCACTTCAGGAGAGATCTTCCTTGCCATTAATTCACTATCTAGAGGCAAAAAGGGCACAGGAGATTAAAACAAAAACTATCCTCATACATTTTATCCACATCTTAATGTAATAATGCTCAAGTTATGAATTAGCCTATTCTTTCTAGGACTGGTTTGTATCAATTCACTGAATAATAAAATCCAACACACATTCATTCCTCCTGCTGAGTTTTTATGATTAGGCTCCTTTCCAGCCAATCTTAGGACAGCTCTCTTACCACTGGGAAATTATTTTGCTTGTTGTCTTTTATTTTGGTCATTTACATTTCCTATTGTGTCTTTTCTAAAAGCACATTTGTAGACATTCCTTCACTTACTCCAGGATACTTTATCATTGTCATCTCATTTTGTCACAGTTGTCCTGGTAAAGCTATACAGATGTTGAATCACACTTCCCCCAAATAGAGAGATTATCAGAGTGGCAAAAGGTTATTCCTATTCCTTGCTCTTACCTCATTCTCAGTCCCAAAGAGATCAAAAGAGACAGCAAGGGCTCTGCAAGTCGAAATATAAGAAAAGCTAAGACTCAATGTGTGTCCTAAATCAGGTGTTGTAACCAATTAATTCTAAGTACACAGGTGAATTAAAAGTCACACTTGCACCTCGAAAACAGTAATTATCTTATTCCTTTGGGTTATCAAGCATGTGATATTACTCCTTGTTCCTCTTGACTTAATACTGTTTTTCAAACAATTCTTTTATTTCTAATTTAGAAAAATGTCTTTAAATGTTACATGTAGGAAAAGAGTATCTAATGTATTTTAAAAATGTTTGGAGAGAGAAAGAAAAAAAGAAGGTGTGCAAGTGTGTGTGTGCATGGGCCTCTCTGTATTTTGCAAATGCTTCAAGGGATGATTTATAATGGGCAAAACTATAAGATTGCTGACTGCTAGTAATGCAGTGAAATTTCATCTTATTCAGCTACTACATACTTCACTTCAGGATGTCCCAGATGTCGGAACATCAAACTTGAGAAAATAAACATTTTTCCTTAGCCAATTCTCCCAAAGGAGATCATTTTCATTCTTTTTTCTATACATAGATTCTTGAAACATGTCCATGAGTGAATGGAATAGGCTTTTGTTTGAACTGCATTAAGGGGTCCTAGAATGACAGATTTCTTAATTGCCTTTCCTTAGGACTCATGAAGCTATGTGCAGGTGCTGCTCACTTTTTGTTCTTACAGCAGGCCTGCTTGCTTGTGTGTATGCCTGTGTGAGTGTAGGTGCACACGTGCATATGCATGTGTGTTTTCTTTTCTCTGATCTTGGCCTCTGTTTTGGCCGGGACCACCCATCGAGAATCAGTGTAGATCATTTTGATGATATGAGTAAAATATTCACAGAAAAATGACTTTACTTGGGAGGGCTTATAAGTGAAATTTTACTCTAGCTCCCATTTCTCAAAAAAGAGATTATAGCAATTTCCCATGTTGTTGATTCTTGCTTTTCACCACTTTTTAAATTCCAAAGGATATTGGCAATTTTGTTGGTGTAAATATACTGAAAACATAATCTTCATAATTTTCTATATGACAGTCGGCTTATGCAGGCTGATTTCCTCATTTGGCTGACCTATGGTTCATTTAAGAGTTGGCTGGCTCAAATGTTCATTTTTATTTGCTAACCAATTGCAGTGACAGCAAAAGAAAGATACAAACTTGCTTAACTCGGGTTTAACCCAAAATATTGTCCCAAAACTTCTTGTTTGTCTCATTAGTTCTTACCACCAATTGTACTGGTTGGACATATTTCTAAGATGGAATCACTGTACCATTCAAAGTTAGAACCACTAACAGAAAAAGAAGACAACTTAGCAGTCAACTCTTGCTTCCTTAATTACTTACCAAGCATCCCAGGGAGTTGACATGCAAATAATCTCCGAGGCTTTTGAAAATTTTGGCCTTCAATGCCAATCTCAAAATGTACTTCAGGAGCCAGTGTGGTCCACGTGGCCATAGAAACCAGCCAGTGAACTGGGAAGTTGCTTTACATTTCATCTTGTCTCAGCGATGAAATTAATCAGGTCATGAGTTCCCTTTTTATCCTTGATTTTGAGCACTAACTGGCTCTAAAGTCAGATGGACTCCACTTTCTCATGACCTAGTGTGACTCCACTGAACACAAGAACCAAGTTCTTTCTGTGATTGCTTTGTGCTAATAAATGCTGTTTGATGCATAGGTCCAGAGTACTTCATGGATGCCTCATCCGCCATACGTTATGCAACCAACAGTAAGTGTTCTCAGTCACCTGAGGCTAAATATTTCTCTTATCCAAGTGCAAGCTTTTGTAATGCATAGAAGCTTTGGGGTAAAGCTTTCATTCTATTCTGTAATTCTTTCAGGCAGCCATAGTCTCCAGATTAAAAGCTGTTCCTGAAAATCTACAAAAGCATGTACAGTATAGCAAGAGTTAAAAAGTCAGAAACAGATAGAGACACACAGAGCAAAAGAGAAAGAGTGAGCAAACTCCCCTATTGGATGAAATAGCAGTCAACCTCCCAAGTCCATGTCTCCCATTTGTTCTGAAAGATTTTTGCTTTATACAGGAACTCAGAACTCTGGAAAGTTAAATCCATTTTAAAGGGAAAGTCTGTTTTCCATCTCTCATGCACTATTTCAGATGTAGTCTGATGAGATTTGAGGGAAATTTTGAATAACATAGCCAAGTGTTGACCTGAAGCACTAAATTCAAAATGTGTAGTTGTCTATCTAATAAATGATTATATACAGATAACAAGGTGGGTAGATATTTTATGTTACTTATGAAGGCTAATAACTTCCTTTTATCTCTGTCTCACTTTCAAGTCTATCTCTATAGAACTGAGAGATAGAAAAAAAGAGAGAGAGAGACTGAGAGAGAGAGAGATTGATTCATGAGGTATGAGGCTGAGCAAGGAGCCCCAGATAAGACGTTGTATGAAGGTCTCTGGTGTACTCTTCTGGCAGCTCTCACCTGTGCTTTTGTTTTCTTGTCTGTATTTGTCACTCTACTTCACTGAGCTTTGGAAAGGACCAAATAGGAGAATGTATGTGAAAACAAAGAAAAAAATATGGCATGCTATATATTATTATCATTGCCATAGAGTATTTTAATGTACAAAAAAGGAGCATTGATACTTTTTAAACCTTTTAGGAGTTAAACTTAAATGAAGTGGCAAATATTAAAGAACAGAGAGCTAAGACACTGATATCCACTTACTGGACTCAAAAGACCAATGATCTGATTTTCAAATTTGAAAATTTACCATTTTATTTTTAAATAAACATTTTTTACATTGTTTCTAATATTTCTAGAGTTTTTTTTAATTTAAAGATTACAAAATATGTAGCTTACCACAGTAGAACTTTGCACGATATTTCTCAAATCTCCTTATATACCATTATTTGTATACCTGGGTGGGGGACTTTCTGAGTTCATCTGGTCTATGTGCTGTAAATCATACCAATGTGCAACACATTCAAGCTACATACTTCTATCTAAGTCATGAGGTAAAATTCAACATGTGCTGCCAGACTCATCTATAGCGCAGAACAGAGCAAGCCATCACAGGAAAAGCAAGGAAACCCTTCCAAGTTCTAAAGAGGAGATATTCTAGAAGAAAATTCACCTTCTAAAAAATAATGTGTTCATCTTTCATTCAAAAATGCTAACTTAGTCTTTTCACCAGGGATAAGCATCATCTCTTTGTGGCTAAAAGGAGTATATATCTGGAAAAATCAGGTTTTTGGAGACGTCAAAGTAAATAAGATTTTTCAGTGCTTGAATGAAGGTAGTTGGATAGATTTTTATTTCAGTTGTTAACCAGTACCTAAGCAAAGTTTTTTTGGATATCTCCTCTTCCACTCGTTACAACTTCAACTCCATATGCACATGTATATTTCTCATATATCTTCTTTTAGCAATAGAGGTATGTGTGTGCATTTTCTGTGTGTGTATGAGACAGAGACAAAGATTCACTCTGTCTTTTTGAACTTTTCTTACTGTGGCTTCCACTCATCAATATCATTATCATATCCAATGAATGGAGCATACTTCATGTTTGAACTTAGTTTAAAATACAATTTCTCTGACTGGAGTGGATTCCTAGAAAAAGAATGGTCATGCCAATTGCCAGTTCATTATCTGTAACATGGAAAAACTGGCTAAACAGTGTCACAGAAACATAGGATTTGCACTATCAATCTTTGCTCTGTGACAGTCTTCCTATTTTTTAATATTACATAAATAATTTACCTTATTTACCTTACTTTCATCATCAACATATAGATTAAAGTGATCACTGTATGGTACCAAAATATCAAAACATTTGAGATATCTAAGGCCAAGAAACAAAATGCGCAGGTCTGAGAATGATGAACGAATGAGTTGACGATTGATAGCATGGATTCTTGTTGGGCTTGTTGGGATAGGAAGCCTTGCTAGCTAGGGGGCATTGGGAAATTTACTTAAACTTTCTGAGTCCCAGTTTCCTCATTTGTAACGTGGATATAGTAATACCTAAATAATATGTGTTTGTTCATTAAATAAGGCATTAAAGCTCTTAAAATAGTGCTTGGCAAATAGCAAACACTCAACAAATGATTATTATTTAGTTAAATAAACAGACATCATATTATGTTTTAGATTAGGCCAATGGTATAAAATGAGAGTTGTCACAGAAAGGAAGTTGAGATTAAGTAGAAGGCTGCTATTTCTGCTTCATTCACAGTGATTTTTTTTTACTAGTGGGTTTGGTGAAGATAGTCTCTGTGATTATAAACGAATTGCTTTGATTGGTACTTATTTCATTTACCTACATAATGATTCAACACCCCCCTCCCAAAATTTACATTGGTATCCACTTTAAAATTCAAAGTTTTAATATATACATCTCAAATATGTTGCCCATAATTCTAACTTATTTGCAGTTTCCCTCCTTGATCATATTTTCTCTTCCTCATGTTAAGAAAATCTTATAAATTCCCCTATAGAAGCCTCCTTTTCCCTCATTGCCATCCATGCACTCTGGCTGTAGAGTGAGGTGAGATTCATCAACTCTATCAGAAACCTTTCAAGTCCCTCTCAGATTTGGGTCCTTCTCAACAAGGTTTGTATCTCAAAACAAGACAGTATTTTAGGGGAGTATTAAATGAAAACCTTGTGATGAAACTAAGGCCAGAGCACTTGGTGTTTTTACTAGTATGGAGGAATGTTTAATTAGGAGGTATAAAAGTTGGTTAAGAGTGGAATGGGGATGGAGATTAGAGAAGAGAATAGCAAAAGGATGAACAGAAAGGAAAACACCAGCATAAGATTTGCTGAAGTTTGCCACTCCATTTTGCCTCTTTGAAGATTTAGTTCTAAGTAGTGAGCAATGTACTTCTTTGTTGATTTAGGAAAAGATTCTGGAAATGAATGTTAAATGTCTCCCACTGTGGCTTATAACCGTATTCTAGTATTTGTGCAATAAAACAGATCATTGATATTGGACCCTGGGTAATTATTGGATCTCCTGAAGTATGTCAATCACCAGTTAGGGAAGCAAGACTTGTTTCTCTTTTCAGTGCGTTTCTCATATGAACAGACTCTAATGAGGGAGAGCTGTGACACTGTATGAAGAATTCACTTTTGGGGGTGAACAAGTAAAAATTCTGAATGTCAGTGCAATCAGATTTTTCTGCTTCTCAATGCGAGGTTCTGCACTATCCTCTGAAATCTCACCATTACGCTGACAGAATTTTAATAGTTGATAGATTGCACAAAATATCTACAGAGCAGCATGACACATTGGAATGTCACATGAATACACAATTCTCATGTTCCAATACACTGGATAGTTTGTTAAATCTATGCTACTGACAAGGCAGGGAAAAAATGATAGGTCCCAAGAGAAATCACAATTCCATTGCTTTAAATTCTATTTAAACTCATTTGAATCATAAATCTTCTGTTATTCATATGGTTAGTGTTGCTTCATTTCAAGGAGAAAGGTCAGTTTTCATTTTTACTTAATTACAATTTGGTTATCTAATTACAGTAGTGTAGGAAATGCAAGATGCCCTTATTAAATCTTTGGAAGATTTGTTGCTATGCATGACTAAATTGCAATTTTTATGATAAATACATTAAGTTTACAGCTAAAGAGCAAATGCAAACTTCCTTTCTACAGCAATACTATTTAAGAAAGGAAAAATACTTACTTTCATTATCTTTTAATTCTAGACAGGTGATGCCTGAGTTAGAGATTGTGTCCTCCAAATTTTCTGAAAAAGCATTTTCTGAAAAAGTATATCACAAAATTCAGAAAATATTACAATACTGTTCGAAAAGCAAGTTTTTCATGTATTTGATTTTTACTTCAACACCTCTGTTGGGCAAAAAACAAAACAAAACAAAACAAAACCTAAAGCTTTTACTTTTTTAAATCAAAATACCAATGTGAAGTGCTTTTGCTGTCTAAGAAGTTAATGTGGCTGAAAAATTACACATTTATAGAGTTTTTTCAACTAAACATAACAACAACCTTTATATAGTTCTTCTGTCAGAAAAGAATTCAAATAGGTGAGAATACCCTCAAGTGGGGCATCTTCATCTTAGTGTCACCTCCTTTTAAATTCACTTCTAAACTAGTGAGATATGTAGAAACAAAAGCATTTCCACAGCAAATTCCTTAGATATACTAAAATATGCATAGCTGACTTTGATACTGTTAAATGTAATTCCAAATTTCTACAGTATGTTCTCAAAAATAAACTTATGTGATTTTAGGAAACAATTACTATCAATAATGAAATTCAAAGCCCAAAATTCAAAAGAATATAGACTATAACAGACTTCCCAAATAGGATTGCCTTTACTTTCCATTCTATTACCTGGAAATAAACCTTGGTAGCAAATTCTTTTGTCACCATTCAGTCAATTTTTGTGAATATAGAGGTATATTTGGGCATATGTATAAATGCATGTATATATTATTAACACACATACAAGATTAAAAATATAATATTACAACTTCCTTTTTCTCCAATAATAGAATTATCTCGTTTGTTTGGTGTAGCTGTAACATAACTGGATGCTTTATAAAGAATAGAGATTTATTTTGGCTCACAGTTTTGTAAGCTAAAAATTTTTGATTGAGAAGCCAGTCTGACTGACCTTTGTGGTGAGGGGTTCTGGATGGTTCACAGTAGCACACAAAAGAAAGGCCACATGATGACAGAGGAAGCAAGAGGCCAGAGAAGGGACCAGTCTCATGATTTTATAAAGACTTGTTCTGCTCAGAACTAACTGCCTCCTGCAAACCTGAACCCATACCATGAGATCAGTATGAATCCATTCATGAGTAATATCATGACCCATTCACCTTCCACTAGGCTACACCTCTTAAACATCTCATGACCTTTAGTATGGTTACACTGCAAAACAAGTTTCCAACACATGAGCCTTTAGGGGACAAACTATATCCAAATCACAGCATGAATATTCTGGATGTTGTCACATGTGAGTTACATATAGTTTACATTTATTTATTTATTTA
>RJWT010009550.1:0-25053 GCA_004365215.1 Cuniculus paca | reverse complement strand
AGGGCTGGGGATCTAGCTCAGTGGCCTAAGCACCTGCCTGGCAAGCTTGGGGTCATGAGTTCAATCCCTGGTGCCACACACACACACACAAAAAATCAAACTAGAAGTTCTTCATCAAGTTTTAAAAGTTGTGCAGGGCATATAGTGCACCCCTGTACTTCTAGCACTCTGGGAGGAAGGAGGATTGCACGTTTGAGCCCAGCCTGGGCAGCTAAGTACTTAGTGAGGCCCTGTCTCAAAATTTTTGAAAGAGCTGAGAATGTAGCTTAGTGGGAAGGCCCTAGGTTCGCTCCCCAGTACCCGCCCAGAGTTTGAAAAGACAGCCTGGCAGGCAGGCAAGCATTTGTTAAGGAGCGCTTACTGAATGGGAGCTGGCGAAATGCCATGGTGCGGAGAATCAAAGAGCAGCAAGGAGGTTTCTTACTCTCTAAAGGTTCAAGGTTTTGCGTCCTCCCCCAGCCCCACCATAAAGAGATTTCTGGGAAAGTTTCAACTGCAATGTACATTTTTTCTTTAAGTGATAGTTTCAGGTCAAAACTCATTTGTTAATCTTCATATCTTGCACAATACCTAGAGCTGTACCTTGTACTTAATAAATGTTCATTAAATTAGAAAGGATCAAAAAGAGCTGAAGAGAGCTTCACTGTTAGTCATCACTGATGTTAAAAATAGCAATGTAGACCCAGGATGGTTGCACATGCCTGTAGTACCTGTAGCACCTCAGGAGGCTGAGGCAGAAAGAGAGATCACTTGAGCCCAGAAGTTGACAGCAAACCTGGGCAATAATGTAGCACAACGCTGTTGGGGTGGGGGAGATGATTAAAACTTGATTTGGCTTCTGAATTTACCATAAAACAGGTTGCAATGTGCATCTCCAACCTTTAGTTCTAAGAGGTAGACCCTGAGCACATTTAATTTTTTTTTTTAACTCTGGCATCTTTGAAAAGGTGTAACACTTCTGATTAACTGTCAGATCATAAAGGCAGGGTTGGCAAATGATTTTTATGTTGGGTCCTCATCTGGCTTCGCTTTGTGTGGTTCCTGCAGTGTCTGGAGAAGCCACTCTCACAGCTGCCTTGCTCAGAGCCTCAATGTAGAGTGGGAGAGACCATACTCAGCTGGAGACGACACCTTGGGAGAAAATCTGAATTTCTGGCAGATTAAAAAAGATGACACAAGTTTTTCTCCTGCTCCATCTAGCGGCACTGTTGTTATGGTTGACATGTTGTGTCAACTTGAGAAGTTTAGAAATTTAACCCAGAGACTCAGCAGGGAGCCAGGATCCTTCCTTTGTAAATAACCTCATCCTATGCAAGAAGAGGGCAAGGAGATTTTGTGAGTGCTACATTATGAGGCAGGAGGCTGTGTACAATATATGGGAGAAAAACAGATTTGCTCTTCCCCCTTTTGCTCTGGCTGCTGCCTTGAAGTGTTGCCCCAGTGCCACGCCACCCTGCCTTGCAGCCAGTCAATTATGGACTGAAACCTCCAAAAACTGTAAGCTAAGTAAACCTTTCCTTCCTTAATTTTGGGTGTTGGATATTTTGTCCCAGCAATGAGAAAAAAGTAACCAAGACAACCGTGTATCAGGTTGCTTGTGAAGAAGCTGATGCACAAGTTGCCTTTTTGGAGTTATGGGTTGTGAACTCTTAAAAGGCTTTATTTTGGGAAGCTGTCCTTTGATTTGGAAGCAGTTTTCCAAATTCCAATTTTTATTTTTCTTTAGGATTTTCATTTTCCTGCTTCCTTCCAGGTAATATTTGAGGAACATTTTCAAAACTGACCAGTTTCTAATAAGATAACTTATTAGAATGAATTTTAAAGTAAAAAAAAAAGATATTGGCAAACAGAATGCAGTCTATCATCAAAAGGATCATACATCATGACCAAATAGGTTTTATTCCAGAGTTGCAAGAATGGTTCAACATATGCAAATTGATGAATGTAACATACTACATAAAAAGAAACATGAACAAAAACTACATGATCACTGGGCCTGGTGGTGCATGCCTGTAATCCCAGCACTCGGGAGGCTGAGACAGGAGGATTGTTGTGAGTTCGAGACCAGCCTGGGCTACAAAGTGAGCTCAAGGCCAGCCTGAATGGCATAGCAAGATCCTGTCTCAAAGACAAGGGCTGGGGATTTAGCTCAGTGGCCTAAGTGCCTGCCTGGCAAACTCAAGGTTGTGAGTTTGACCCCTGGTGCCACAAAACAAACAAACAAAAAAAAAAACAAAAAAACTACATGATCATATCAATAGATCCAGCAAACTCTTGACAAAATCCAATATACTTTCATGCTAAAAATTTTGAAGAAAGTAGGTATAGAAGGACCTTACCTGAATCTGACAAAAGCTGCTACAAATCCATGGTTACCATCGTATTAAATGAGGAAAAACTGGAAGTTTTCACTCTAAAATCAGCAACAAGACAAGGACGCTCACATTATCACTTCTGTTCAATATAGTACTTGAAACATTAGCCAGAACAATCAGGCAAAAGAGAGAAATAAAGGGAATACGCATAGGAAAGGAAAGTCAAATTATCATTGTCTGTACATGACATGATCCTCTATATAAAAAACTCAAGAAGTCCATCAAAAACTCTTAGAATTAATAACCAACTTCGGTAATGCACAAAATCAATGCACAAAAATCAAGTAACATTCATATATGCCAATAATGAACTCAACGACAAATTAAGAAAAAAAGTACTATTCAATACAACACCAAGAAAAATAAAATACCTAAAAATTAACCTAACCAAGGAAGTGAAGGACCTTTACAAAGAAAAGTACCCTGAAGCAGATTGAAGAGGACATCAGAAAATGGAAAGATGTTTATGGCCATACCACCCTGAATGTGCCCAATCTTGTCTGATCTCAGAAGTTAAGCAAGGTTGGGCCTGGTTAGTGCTTGGATGTGAGAGAGTGAAAAGCTATCCTGTTCCTGGATAGGCAGAACCAATATTGTAAAATGGCCATACTAAGCTGGGTGTGGTGGCGCATGCCTGTAATTCCAGCACTTGGGAAGCTGAATTTGAGGCCAGCCTGGGATACACAGTGAGTCCAAGCCAGCCTGAACTATACAGTAACATCCAGTCTCAAAACAAAACAAAAACAAAACAGCCGTGCTCCCAAAACTGACATGCAGATTCAACAGAATCTCAATCAAAATACTAACTGTATTCCTCACAGAACTAGAAAAAGCAATCTTAAAATTTGTATGTAACCAGAAGAGACTCAGATTAGGAAAAGAAATCCTGGGCAATAAGAGCAAAGCAGGAGACATCACAGTACCTGCCATCGAGTTATACTACAAAGGAAGAATGTTAAAAACAGTATGGTACTGGCAAAAAACAGACTTGAGGATCAATGGAACAGTGTAGAGGATAGAGGATACTCAGACACATTCTACTATCTTTTCTTTAACCAAGGGGCCAAAAGCATATGTTGCCTATTCAACAGATGGTGCTGGGAAGACTGGCTATCTATTTGCAGAAGACTGAAGCCAGATCCACATCTCCCACCATGTACTAAACTAAAATCAAAATGGATCAAAGATCTAAACGTTAAAATGGAAACATTGAACTTAGAGGAAGGTAAAACATTTGAAATCACAGGTATAGGCAAGGACTTTCTGAACAGAACTCCAGTTGCACAAGAAATAATAGCAAGAATCAACAAATGGGGTTACATCAAATTAAAAAGCTTGTGTGTAGCAAAGGAAACAATAGAATGAAGAGACAACCTACTGAATAGGACAAAATTTTTGCCAGTTATTCTTTAGACAGAAGACTTTACATTTAGAATATAGAAAGGACTTTTAAAAAATTAGACCATTCAAAATAACCCAATTTAAAAAAATGGGCAAGTGAAATGAATAGACACTTTCTGGGAGACATATAAAAAGCCCATCAAACATATGAAAATTGTCCAGTATCTCTGACCATCAGAAAAATGCAAATTAAAACAATGCTAAGATTTCATCTTACACCAGAAAGAATGGCAATCATCAAGAAATCAAAAAATAACAAATGCCGTCATGGCTGTGGTGAAAAAGGAACCCTCCTATATTGTTGGTGGGAATGTAAGCTAGTGTGACCATTATGGAATCAGTATAGAGATTTTGCAAAGAACTAAAATTGGAAGTTCCATTTGACCCAGCTACTCCCCTTCTAGGTATCTTCCCCAAAGAGCTAGAAACATCATGCTACAGTGATACATGAATACCAGTGTTTACGGCAGCACAATTCATAATAGCTAAATCCTGGAAGCAGCCTGGATGCCCATGAACAGACAAATGGATAAAGAAAAAGTGGTATCTATATATAATGGAATACTATTTGGTATTTGAAGAATAAATTTGAGACATTTATAGGAAAATGAACACTCCTGGGAAGTATAATATTAAGTGAAATAAATCCGACATACAAACTTAAATACCATATGATCTCTCTCTTGAGTAAGATAAAGTACAAATAAAGAGCAAAATAAAGGATTGATAGGAGGGAACAAGGAGATAGATCTTTTGCAAATGGGAAGGGGTCCAGGAGACTAAGGGCAAGGGAAGGAGGGAGGGAAAAAGGAAATAAAGATTTAAGATGTATACCAAATACTCACAATGAATGTAAATGTTATTATGTCATAAACATGAATTAAAAATAACAGCAATGAAAATGGGGAAGCAGATTTAGAGATAGAAGGATGTTAGTGGGAAAGGGAAGGAGATGCTAAAAGAATCAAGCTATGTTATGTATACATCACACAGGCAGTTGTGCCACTGAGCTACATCCCCGGCCCCTAAAGTATGCCTTTGTTTCTTTCTTTTTTGGTTGTTCGGTTTGGTTTTGGTTTTTTATACTGGGAATTGAACTCAGAACCTTGCACTTGCCAGGCAGGCGCTGTGCCACTGAGGTATAACCCCAGCCCTGTATATGCACCTCATGCACCTACTCCTTTTTTGAGAAGGTCTTGATATTTATTTCAGGCTGGCTTCAAACTTCAAGCAATCCTCCTGCCTCAGCCTCCCAAGTGTTGGGATTACAGGCATGTAACACCACACCTGGCTATACCTGCTCCTTAAGATGGCTGTAAACTTCAAGTATTATACACAAGTACTATAAAATTAAATTAAAAAATAAACTGCAAAGGGGTTGATAATGACATTACTTGTTGATCAGGGAATTATTGACGCCGGTAGAAAGTGTCTTGTAAAGAAAAGACTGGAGCTGGGGCCAGGTGAGGGATGCATGCCCATAACATGAGCTACTCAGGAGGCTGAGGCAACAGGATAACAAGTTCAAGGTCAGTGTGGTTACATAGACCATCTCAAAATAAAAAATATAAAAGTCTGGGGATGGGGCTGTAGCTCAGTGATAGAGTGCCTGTTTTGCATGCAAAAAGCCCTGTGGTTTGATCCCTAGAACTGCAAGGAAAAAAAAAAAGTGATGGGAGGCAATCAATAGAATACCTGTAAAATATGTGTAGGATAAAATGAAACAATAAAATGGTCCCTGCATCTACCACCCAGCTTATTTGTGGGTACCAGGAATTCTCATTTGCCAGGCAGACGCTGCACCGCTGAGCTGTACCTCTGGTCCTACATACCACCCTGTTTAAAAATAAATGTTACTGTTGTTTTGAAAATTTTTTTGTGTTCCCTAACTACCCTAAAATGTAGCTTTTCTTGTTAAAAACGAATGCTTGCAACCATTTTCTGAATCCTCAGACCTCCTAAATGTGAATATCCTGAGAACTACATATATTTTTTTTTTGAGGGGGGTTCTCCCTTCTTAGTGCAGGCTGGCCCCAAACTCAAATCATTCCTGCCTCAGCCTCCCCGAGCGCTAGGATTCCAGGTGTGTGCTACCACTCCCAGCAGGACTGTATTCTCAATCAGCTGAGTTATACAGTAGTCAAAGACAATTTAAAGTCCGAGACCTGCTCTTCCAAGATGGGCAGCCCAGACAGTGAATGAACCATAAGCTCGCTGTTGAGTTATTATCTGGGCCTCAGCCCGGAATGTAAAAGGAGGAATTCTAGTTGACTGTGGTCAGGAAAGCACGCCATTTCCTTTCTTTTTCAAAAACAGGGTTGGAGGAGGGTGGGGTGCGGGGTGAGGGAAGTGTGGCGGGGAAATAAATGGGGGGGGTGGTGATAAGGGGGGTCTGGCACTGGCTTCATGTTGTGCCCTCACCGGGCTCCACTCCTAGACTGTTTCCTTTGTGAGGGATCGGAGACTCAGGGTGGGGTGAAAGTACCCTGTGCATGAGAAAACGCAGCAGGAACACAGGGAGAGGGAAAAGGAAGCTGATCTGGACTAAAAGGTTGTCATCAACCTCCTTCCTAGGGAAAAGCTGGGAACTCTGTCATCTCACTAAACCACGTACAAGCAAGCCATTAGCCGACTCGTGCCACACGCCTCAATTCCGCCACCGGGGCATCCTGCGCGCACGATTTGACAGGCGCTGCGTTTGCTCCAGGCAGCGCCTCGCGTCTTCGCGGCTGATTGGCTCCGCAGGCGGCCAGTAACAGCCTGCTTCCTGTAGTCAAAGGAGTCAGCCTCCAGCTGTGGCTGTTTCCTCTCCCTGTCTGAGAAGATGGCGTTCGTTATCTTTGTCCTTCAGTTGCTCATCTACGTCCTGTTACTTCCCATGTACCTGCTGAATTTTCTGGGTTTATGGAGCTGGATTTGCAAAAAATGGTTTCCCTTCTTCTTGTCGCGGTTCACTGTGACATACAACCAACAAATGGCCAGCAAGAAGCGGGAGCTCTTCAGCAACCTGCAGGAGTTCGCAGGCCCCTCGGGGGAGCTCTCCCTGCTGGAGCTGGGCTGTGGCACTGGGGCCAACTTCAAGTTCTACCCGCCTGCGTGCAGGGTGACCTGCATTGACCCCAACCCCAACTTTGAGAAGTACTTGATCAAGAGCATCGCTGAGAATCGACACCTCCAGTTTGAGCGCTTCGTGGTGGGTGTTGGGGAGGACATGCGCCAGGTGGCCGATGGCTCTATGGATGTGGTGGTCTGCACCCTCGTGCTGTGCTCGGTGCAGAACCAGGAGCAGATCCTCCGCGAGGTGCGCAGAGTGCTGAGGCCGGTGAGTGAAAGGGCTTGAGGGGGGTGAGTGCAGCCCTATCCCCACGCAGTCCTGTCCATTGCAGGTGGAGACTGACATCAGGAAACTACTAGAGAAGACATTGTTAAATTAAGTCTTCCAAGGGGGAAACTGTAAAGGGAAGAATTGATAAATCTGAACAGATGAAGTTCTAAAACTGCTGCAGAGTAAAATGTCCCATAAACAAAGTTTAAATACAAAAACAAACTTGGAAAAACTGTTTCTCAGGAGGGCTAAGTGAAGGGTTAAGCTTTCTCACGTCAAATGTCATTAGCTGAAGCGGCCAGCGCCTGCCTGTAATTCCAGCACGCTGGGAGGCTCAGGCAGGAGGAATGCAAAGTTCAAGCCGAGCGTGAGCAGCTGAGAAAGACTCAGGATCCAAAAGGTTGAGGGGTGGGGTGGAAAGTAGCTGGGAAGTAGCTTAGTGGGAAGGCCCCGGGTTCAGTCGCCTGTACTAAAAAGACTTTACAAATTAATAAGATCAGTAATGTTTTCATCAGGAAGAAAAACAAAAGAGGAAGAGGTATGAATAACAGAAATACAAATTAAAACAGCCACTCATATGATAAAAACGCTCAAGTTCATAGTTAAAGAACTGACTAAAGTAAGCAGCGTTTTACCTACTGTATTGCCAGAGACTTCTGGAGTCAACATGATATTGAGGTGGGTTTGGGAAACTGGACACTTCCGTACACACTGGTGGAAAAGCCTTTGAAGGGTCATCTCATAAAACCTGAACTGAAAGTGCACATACTCTTATCCCATAGGAATCTATTGTACAGGTACAGACGTGTAGAACTTGTCCATATGCAAGGATATTCACTACTGTAATATAAAATATTAAACACCACGAACTGGAAATAACCTATGTGTCCATGGCAAATGAACAAAAGCAATCAAAGTACAGGATGTAGAGCAAATGACTCACTGCATGAAAGGAGAAAGGATTTACAGGTCTGCAGGTGTTCCTACGAGTGACAAAAGAGATACTTAGAGTAGTTACCTTGGAATGGCACTGGATGCAGGGTAGAATAACTTTTCATTTTGTATCTAATACAAAGCCTGAAATTCCTCATTCTTGTGTGTAATTTTCACATTATATATATATATATATATATATTTTTTTTTTTTTATGGCACCGGGGTTTGAACTCACAACCTTACACTTGCCAGGCAGGCGCTTAGACCGCTGAGCTAGAGCCCCAGCCCTGGTGTTTTTGAGACAAGGTCTCACTATGCTGTTCAGGCTGGCCTTGAGCTCACTTTGTAGCCCAGGCTGGTCTCAAACTCACAAGGATCCACCTGTCTCAGCCTCCTGAGTGCTGGGATTACAGGCATGAGCCACCACGCCCGGCCCTTTATATTTTTTTAAAAAAATGTTAAAATTGTTTTATTTTGAAGGAAGTTGAATAAAAGATGGATATCTTAACATTTCAGTTCATTGTTCTAAGGGAAAGGGATTTTCTGTAATCTCCAGTTTTCTTTCAAGTTTTATTTTATGTATATTTCAGATATACATAATAGTAACATTCATCATAGGGAATTTGTACCTCTACATGATATATCTTGCTGCTTCTTTTTTTTTCCCCCCATTCCCCTCCTTCTGCCCCTCTTCTATTTTTTTAAAAAAAATGTTTTTTTGAACCGGGAATTGAACTCAGGACCTTGTACTTGCCAGGCTGGGCATGGTGATGCATGCCTGTAATCCCAGCACCCTGGGAGGCTGAGGCACAAGGATCCCAGTGTGGAGCCAAACCTGGGTAATTTATGGACTGAGAAAGATCTTGTCTCAGAGTAGAAAGAAAGAAAGAAAGAAAGAAAGAAAGAAAGAAAGAAAGAAAGAAGAGGAGAAGAGGAGAAGAGGAGAAGAGGAGAAGAGGAGAAGAGGAGAAGAGGAGAAGAGGAGAAGAGGAGAAGAGGAGAAGAGGAGAAGAGGAGAAGAGGAGAAGAGGAGAAGAGGAGAAGAGAAGAGAAGAGAAGAGAAGAGAAGAGAAGAGAAGAGAAGAGGAGAGGAGAGAGAGAGAGACTGGGTATGTAGCTTAATGAGAAGGCCTTGTGGGTTTGGTCCTTAGTACCAATAAATAAATAGATATTTTTTAAAACAAAATGTCATCTTGTCCATCAAATTGACAAAGATTTTTCTAAAGTAATGAGTGAACAGTTATGGAAATGCACACTTACATCCCTTGCCAGCTTGAGTATAAATGTGATGCAACATGTCCAGTGGATAACTTGAAAATTTATACCAATGACTTTAAAAAAGCACTTACCACTGGCTCAGCAGTTCCATTGTTTAAATCAGAATCACTTGTTTGGCAATAACCAAGCTTTCTGGTCACCACAGTAGCTGGGAAATGGGAACCTCTTGTTTCTAGGTAGAGTTAAAGCCATCCTAAAAGGTTTCTGTTATAGCCTCTTTAGCCTAGTTATTAAGATGGTTATAATTTGTAAGAATCTTCACTGTAAAAGTATTTACTGTGTGAAAAATCAGAAAGAACCTAAATGAAAATGGGTAAATAAGTGATGCACCTTCAGTGGTATCACATATTGTATAAAAGATTTTTAAATTATGTTTTAGAGTAATATTCAAATACATAAGACAATGTATGTCAAAGTTCCAATTTTAAGGCAAATATGCAAAGTCACATGCACAATAAATCTTGACAGTAGTTCTCTCTTGGTGATGGAATAGTAGCTCATCATTTTTCTTAAATTTTTCTGTACTTTCTGAACATTCTAAAATGTATATGTTGTGGAAGTGCTCTGCCAGCCTGTGGAGCTGGATTGCTTAG
This sequence comes from Cuniculus paca, assembly GCA_004365215.1. Lineage (NCBI taxonomy): Eukaryota > Metazoa > Chordata > Mammalia > Rodentia > Cuniculidae > Cuniculus > Cuniculus paca. The sequence continues at coordinate 15,146 of RJWT010009550.1, read as the reverse complement.
GCTCAAAGCCTGCTTCTGACATTCACTAGGCAGGTTACCAGTGATGATACTAATAGCTTAGCCAATAGTATTGCTGAGAGGATTAAGTCAGTTATCATATAAGCTTTAAGGATAATAGCTGGCATGCAAGTGAGTGCTTTAAAGTTTAGCTATTGTAGCTAGGCCTGGTGGTGCATGCGTGCAATCACAGCACTTGGGAAGCTGAGGCAGGAGAATTGCTGTGAATTTAAGGCCAGCCAGGGCTACACAGTGAGTTCAAGACCAGCCTGCACCACATAGCAAGACCTAGTCTACAAACAAACAAACAAACAAACAAACAGTTTTAGCTATTATAGATTACTCTTCTGACTAGAAAATACATGTTAAGTGCTTTAGGTTGTCAGCTCTGCATAATATTTGACAGAAGTTGAAACTACTGACCCAAACAGTGCCATACCAAATTTTCCTTTATCCATGTCTTCTCTGAAAGTCAGTCTCTGGGGCCACTGAAATCTGAAGCTTTAGCCATCTTATAAATGTGTTCTCTGCAAGGCAAAATCCTTGAAAGCTTTTCTTTCTTTCTCAGGGAGGGGCTTTCTATTTTATGGAGCACGTGGCGGCTGAGCAGTCAACGTGGAATTACTTCTGGCAACAGGTCTTGGATCCTTCCTGGCACCTTGTGTTTGACGGCTGCAGCCTGACCAGGGAGAGCTGGAAGACGCTGGAGCGGGCTGGCTTCTCTAAGCTGAGGCTGCAGCACCTGCAGGCCCCGCTGTCCTGGGTGCTGGTGCGTCCTCATATCTACGGATTCGCTGTGAAATAGCACGGGAACCGTGGAGAGCTGCTGCAGCCTTATGGGCACCACAGTAACTGGGAAAAGGGAGACTCTCGTTTTTAGCAGAGTTAAATCCATCCTGAAAGGTTTCTGTTACAGCCTATTTAGCCATTTTCTTTTGTCGCCCGAAGAATCAAAGCCAAACCAAAATAAATAAACAACAACAAAACCTTTGAAATCTCCCTTCAAAGGGAAAAATGGACCTTCCTAATTGAAGTCCACCATTATCTCCAAACCTTACTTCATTCAGTGACTTGGAAATTTTTCCAGTTATCTTATTTAAGTTGTTACCCATCAGATTTTAATTTCACCATATCTTTTAGAACTTGGTACTACAAAGCAGTTGAATTACTTCAAAATATACTTTGAAAAGGGAGCAGGGAAAAAAACCTTAATAATTTACAAGCTGAAGAAAGAAATACAGGCTAATTGAAAATTCAAGTTGGAATAGCACCAATTTCCTGGAAAAAGAAATCTGAACCTATTTGTTATTCTTAGTGTCGCTGGTTTGGTTTTCAGAATTAATGCGCTAACCTGCCACATGCGGTTCCGCCCAGCGTGTCTTTCATCTGCTGCTCCCCCAGTTCGTTTCCCGCATTCCAGCCCTTAGTACTTAAGATAACGACTGTATTGACACACACTAGTATAACCATAGAACTAGTTGAGGAAGTTAAGGTTCTCAAGTTCATTTTCCTTACTATCTAGCACATACTTTACTGAATTATAACAGGCTGCAGGCGAGGAAAGAGGCCATTGTAATTAAGAAAAGCTTGTGTAATTAGGTATACTGTGTAAGAACCCTTGGGAAAAAAAATCAGTCAATCCATGAATCTGTAAAGGAGGCAGTAAGTATATTTTGAATTATTCATATCAAATTTTACTTTTATTTTATTTTATTTTATTTTATTTTTTTGCAGCACCAGGGAGCAAACTCACAACCTCACACTTGCCAGGCAGGCACTTAGGCTGCTGAGCTAAATCCCTAGCTCAGATTCTACTCTTGTCCCAAGATGATTTCTTTGCATTTATGGAAACCATAAAAATCACCACATGTGCTTTTGAAAAGAAGTGACAGGTTGTTCAGAGGATTTAATAGGATCTTCACCAATAGTTTGCATGTAGTTTAACAAATATAGCATATTTTCTGAGATGATTTTGCAAAAGTACTATTTTAAATGTCAAGTCAACAAGACATTCGCATTCACTTTAGGAATGGAAATAAATGAAATAGTTTATATCTTTTCCAGCTTGGTTTCATTTTTTAAAATGTCTCTGAGAGGCTATGCCTTTGTTTTTAAAAATTGAGCTAAGTTTGCAGATTTTTCTTCCTACAGCTAGGTAAGTATAAATACAGCTAAGTAGATTTTAGAAAAAGCAGTACTGGAAGGATCATGATAGGTTTTGAAAAATTTAAGTGCAAAGTTCTCATTTGTGCAGTAAACAAAGCAAGACGATAGGAAGCTCTCTGTTCTGCCTCTGAACATACAGCTATTGGTGCAGTGAGGGCAGGTCCTTACCTAAGGTCTCCTGAGCTCTGGAACATGAATCTCCTTTCTCTGTGATCTCCTAAAAGTAGGAAATGCCTTCATCTACCCACTTCACTGCTGGGAAGGTAGAGCCAGTGACTGAGAGACACAAAAAGCCATAGATGTACCTGGTGAAAGGTTATCACACTAAAAGATAATACCAAAGCACTAGGCGCATTCTTACTAATTCCCTCCTCTCTAAGTGATGTGGCAAATTTTGCCTTGACTTTTGATTAGAAGAAACTGAAGGATAGAGATATAGAGATATTAATAAATGAAGTTTCTTACAATTATTCTACAAACAAGTTTTAGAAGCCCTGATTCCCTATACCACAATATCTGCTTTGATGAGCATTGCTGCCATATTTGGGGAGGGGGCAGCAGGGATTGAACTCATGACCTTGCACTTGCCAGGCAGGTGCTTAGGCCGCTGAGCTAAATCCCCAGCCCCTTGTCTTGTTTTTGAGATAAAGTCTCACTATGCTGTTCAGGCTGACCTTGAGCTCACTTTGTAGCCCAGGCTGGTCTCGAACTCACAATGATCCTCCAGTCTCAGCCTCCCGAGTGCTGGAATTACAGACGTGAGCCACCACACCCGGCTTGCCATATTATCTTCTAACTGTGTCCATTCTCAGGCCAAGACAATACACACTTTTTTATCTGAAGAGCCCCATGACTAAAGACAGTATAGCAAAACAGAAAGAGAGGTGAGAAAATATGTCCACCGCCCTTCATATCCTGTGTTGGTCAGAATTCCATTGATTACAAGTGACAAAATGCTCAATCCAAAGAGGCTTAAGCTGGAGGCTTTACAGACTCCAGTTGATGAAAAGAACAAGGGCTAAAAGCCTCAGGTGCAGCTTCAGTAGGGCTCAGGAAATATTATCAGGAGCCAGATCTTTAGGGTCATCTCTGCCTTCCTTCTTGGTCCTATTAGGTTAACAAGTTGGGAGAAGGCAATGCAATCTTAATGCTTCCAGGGCCCAAGGTTGGTTGGAAGGAGTACATCTACTTTCACAAAAACTCCAGCTAAAGGCCTGATGAGCATAAATTGGTCCCAGCTGACAATACCAAGGCATAAGATGGCAGGGATGGATCGTGTTGCTTGGCTCACTGTTGGTCAGAGCATCTTCCCTGGGGCTGAGCACAAGCAGAGCACATGGACTGAGAATCGGAAGTGTATATCTTCCTAGCGAGTTTTTGTTTTCTTTTTAGATAGGGTCTCACTATGTAGCCCAGGCTGGCCTTGAACTTGCTATGTAGTGGAGGCTGGTCTCAAACTCATGGAGATCCTCCTGCCTCAACCTCCCAAGTGCTGGGATTACAGGTATGTGCCACTATGCCAGGCTCACATCTTCCTAATGATGACAAGGCCTGTGATTGGGATGAGAGTCTGGAACAGATGCTGAGAAGGCACATGACAAATGCTTATCATTAGCCCCTTGACGGATTTTGAGCAAATCTCTGTGGTGGCAGATAACATAATACAATGCTGAGATGTGTGGTTTTTCAATGGGATAACTGCATGTCACAAGGAAAATAAAAGACAAAAGGAAACACCGGCTTTGGCATTAAAGTGACCTAGATTGAATCTTTGCTGTGCTGAAAAGGTTAAACTACGCTCTTCTGGCATATCGAGTTAAAATTACTCAAAAACAGCTATAACACTACTTTGACCTTTATGCTGTTGCTCAAAAGTGGAAGATGGAAGTCTCATACAAGCATTGTTAAACTAACCCTTGTCTTACTCGCTGCTTCTCTACCCTATTAATTACCTTAGCCTAATGTCTTTGCATATTTTCAGTTTACTACCCTGTCCAGTTCAGTGTAAGTCAACGGATGCAAACAGCTTCTTTGGGTCTCTTATTCTTTTTGTGGGATCCCCTTATATTACGCTGTTCTCTTATTAAGGTATATCAATTTAATTCTCAGACTGAATCAGGACCCTAAGAGAATAGATGTAGAACTTTTCAGTCTCTACAGTGCTGTTTGTTGACTCTGACCTTGGGCAAATTCTTCTCTAAGTTCAGTTTTCCATATCTGTAAATGGGGATAATATCTACCTAAATGGTTATAGTGAGGAGTAATGAAGTGGGGATATGCCTGGCACTTAATAAATGCTGACTCTATTCAACAATTTTTTTTCTTTTTTGTGGTGCTTAGGATTGAGCCCCGAGCACTTAAGCTTCATGTGTGCTAATCAAGCGCTCTACTCTGAGCCATCGCCCTCTTATCCCCACTTCTTATTTAACTGACACATACTGTTTACTGGACACTCACTGTGTAGTCTGCTCTTAGTACTTAGAAGAGCTCTGTTAGACATGGTCCCTGCACTCATAGGGCAAATGTGGTGTAATCTCTGAGGAAAAAGCCCAGGGTGCCAGGATGGTCTAAACCCACCTACCCAGGGGAAGGGGATCTGAGGCTTCCCTGTGGAAGCGACCTCTGAGTTAAATTCCAAAGGATGACTAAGCAGTATTTCAGGCTAACGGAACAGCTTGTGCCCTGGCCGAATAAAAAGAGGAAGCTGTCCAAGAAACTAAAAGCAAGCGAGCAAGCAGGGCTGGGCATCGGAGCCTGGGGAGCAGGTCTGGGATGGCTTCTACTTCCATCAGCTTCTATCTGAATTTTGTTAGAACCTTGGGCCCATGAGTTCAACACATATTTTAATGGATAACCAAAAAAACAAACAGAAAACCACATGAAAATTTCTTGTATTTACAGCCTAACACATTTGATTCCTGAGTATTCTGTTTCCTTCGAATTTCTACATATTTCATACTTGAATAGAAAGAGAAGTAAACATTGCATAATAGTTCTTTTTGTACTCTTGACCCCAAAGTAAACTTCTCTTGGTGTTGTATTGAAAAACAAAGAACATAACTGAAATTCAATTTTTGTTTGAGGCAATTGAAAATACAATGAATCATAGCATACTAATGTCAACAAAAGCAAAAAGAAAACTGTTCTGTGGGCTTGTCCAATTCTTTGTTTAGGACACCAAAAACCTGGAAAAAATTCCCCCAGGACCCATCATATGGTACCACTATCTCTTTGTCCTCCTTTGTGCAATTAGCAAAGTATGACAAAAACAGAAGCTGGGCAGTTTTCTCAGGAATACAAATAAATGGCTTATTAGCTGGATGTGGTGGCACACATCTGTAATCTTGGCACTTGTGAGGCTGAGGCAGGAGTTTAAGGCCAGCCTGCAATACATAGCAAGACTTGTCTCAATACAAATTTTAGAAAGTGGCTTCCTAACACAGGTACCAGCATCTGATCCAAGCCATGGTCTTCCATACCTGAAAATGATCCAACTGTCTCTATGCGTCCTTACCTTCTTTGCTGTCATCTTCCTATTCATAATTTCCACACAAGTACAATTTCCCTAAGTAACTGTTTAATTTGATCATTCCCACAACCCAAAATGATGAAATACCTAGTCGTTGTAAAACGAGGCCAGCCTAAAGCTGATCTTCTCATATGTGGGGCTTTCAACTGACTCAATACTTTTCTCAGCTTTGAGGTCCGTGAAAGAGCATAGGGTTTAAAGCCAAAATACTCAACCTAAACCCCAAAATACTAATATTTTGTTAACTTAATAAGAATCTCATCATCTACAACTCCTAGCGTTGTTGTGAGGATGAAATGAGATAAATCCAAAAGGTGCTCTGGAAAGCGTAACATTGCTAGTGATGAGTTCTGAGGCTGCTTCAGCCTCTCTCTGGGCATGGCTGCCTCCTTAAATATTTGTAAGAAGAACAGAATGAAATTTATTATCATAGAAAAGAAGATATTTTACTTCTATAAATGTAACTGAAATTTCAATCACCTAGATTATTATATACCATATAATGTTTTTCTGAAGGTTCAGGGTTTTTAATCTATTTATGGCGCTTTATTTTTAAATAGTTTGTTATCGACACAATAATTACACATATTTGTGCAGTAAGGTATGAAATTTCAATACACATATGCAATGTGTAATGCTGGTGTATTTTTAAAAGAATCTCCCATAAAAAAGAGTTTGGCCAAGTCTTCATTTTGTATACCTAACAAAAAGGCACTCACATGAGATGCACTTGCTTCACTGGCTACAAATACCTTCCATAAAGAGTGCTCACAGAGATAGACATGGCTTTCTAAAGCCCTCTAATCTTTGTTCTTGTTTTATTTGTCAAGCTAAGCAGCTAGTATTAGGACATTAAAAGAAGTGGCATCCAGTTCAAATTTGATCTCACTTCTCAAGTTATGGGAACATATTATTTCTTCCAATCCCAGAGGAAGAGAATTTCAATTTTATTGTCTACCAAAGTTTATAACTAACTCTAAAAAAGGTAGTTAAAAAGCAAAGGCTTTGAGGCTAAAATAAACATATGCATTTATAAATATAAATGATGCTGTATACCAATTTGCTTGTCAATGCATATAACCCCATCTGTCCATTTTTTTTTTAACATGGGAGGAAATAATGACTAAAGTCAGGTTTTTTTTTGTTTGTTTGTTTGTTTTTTGAGGCAGGGTTTTACTATGCAGTTCAGGCTGGCCTCAAACTCACTTTGTAGCCCAGGCTGGCCTTGAACTCGCAGCAATCCTTCTGCCTCAGCCTCCCAAAGTGCTGGGATTACAGGTGTGCACCACCTCGCCCGGTAAAGTAAGGTATTCACAAACTGTTAGTCCACATTTTTGTGCTAGTGCCTTTGTTTCCTTTCATTCATATTCTGGGTAAAATTCTAGGCTGAGTAAAATCTAGGCTGAGTAAAATTTTATAAAGAAACATCTAGTATATTTTCACACAGCACTCATGACAGGTATGCTGGAAAATAAGAGAATTAGGTAAAAGTGGTACCAATTCTTAAGGTTTATGGAGGGGTCCTAGTCAACCTGGACAATCTGATGAAAGCTATAGGTTTGCTCGCTAAAAATGTGCACCTACAAATAAACATACCATTTTAGGATGAAAACAAATACATCGAGCACTTTCTAAGCATTTTGTCATTAGTTCCAAAGTGTGAGGTGTGAAATTTTAAACTCAGAAGTCCCCTTCCCAGCGCAGCCGTCTGGTCTTCTCCTGTCCCACAGACCTGTTGCTCACCTTCGGTCTTAGGACCAACCTGACCTGGACCCCTTACCGCAGCAGTTGTCTTTCCCTGCATGCTTTCTTATCCTGTAGCCATGCAAATTTGTCAGTTTTTGACTCTTTACCTCATCCGCTTAGTACTCTGTATTTTTTTAGCTTCTAATTGGTAAAGACATTTTCTCAATGTCAAACTAGAAACTAGAACATCCTCCCAGTTCTCTCTTTACTTACCTCCCACAACCAGATATGGCCCCTTCCTTCCTCCACCGCTTTTGTACCCATCACTTCTTTCTTGGATTAACAGATGTCCAGCCTGACAAATCTAGCCTCCTGGCTTTACAGAATCTAAATAAAAAATCACTTCTGGTCCAAAATCCTCTGATGGATTCACACAGCTTTCACATTAAAATTCAAAATCCTTCGTTTAAAATGTAAAGTTGGAGTGAAGCTCAGAGGTAGTGTGTGCTTAGAATGCACGAAGTCCAGTTCAATCCCTAGCACCACGACAGAAATAATAATGAAACAGCAAAAGACTATTGCAGTGCGGCCCCACTTAACCCACAGCTGAATCCTCCGGAAGTGAAGTCTCCACATGGCACCTGGCCAGGCTCTACACAGGGTGCAATTTTGTGCTGTTGGTCTCTGTTCCTTTCCACAATATTTCTTCCCTCTCTTCATCTACCATTTACCAGTTCTCTAAAACACCCCATGGTAATTGTCTCCCCAAAACCTTTCTGAATTCTCAGTGTGACTTTTAGGGGTTTTATGTTCTTGAAGGCCCTGCCTGTCCACTCGCCTTTCCAATGGGCTCTAGTTGTTGGCTGACTCAACTGTCTCTCCTACTTCATGCTTTTTGATGACAGGGCACTTGTCTTTTTTTTTTAATAGATAATAGAAATTTATTTCTTACAGTTCTGGAGGTCTGGGAAGTCCAAGATAAAGCACCAGCAGATTCAATGTCTGGTGAAAACTGCTCTTTGCTTCCAAGATAACATTTAGTTGCAAGGTCCTCAAGTGGCAGAAGGCAGAGGGACAGAAGGGCCTCTTGTGCTCCTTCGGGGACAGGCCACTTATCTTAACAAGTTTCGGTGAGAGAAGTTTAGGGCTGGGACAAAACCAGGCAAACAACTGTGGGATCTGACCCGGAAGGCATGCACACGGGATCCAGGATGACTCTGCAGCTCCCGAGCACTGTACATAAAACCAATCAGAATTTTCAGCTCTTCCACAAAGCCAAGCAAGTCTCTGATGGAACAGTTTAAATGTGGCCCAGGCCAAGTGAGTTTTTGATAGGACAAATGTCCCAAATGCCTTGTCTGCATGAGGTAAAAGCCAACCCAGATATTCCAGATACAAATGGGCCCTGCCACTTTTCCCTGTGGTCTCTGTGAGTCTACCAGCCCACTCTCACTCTGCAGTGCATACTTCTTTTTTACCTTCAATAAATATACATCCCCACTGCCTCTTCTGTGTGCTTGTTCAATTCTTTGTTTAGGACACCAAAAACCTGGAAAAAATTCCCCCAGCACCTATCATCTGGTAACAATGTCTCTGCAGCACTTTTAACAAATGTATAAAGGATCCTGGAAATTTGCTCCCTCTGTTTTTGCTCTCAGGACAAAGCAAAAAATTCAAGTTAGGCTGGGGATTTAGCTCAGTGGCCTAAGCGCCTGCCTGGCAATTGCAAGATTGTGAGTTCAATCCCTGGTGCTGCCAAAAAAAAAAAAAAAAATTCAAGTTAGACTTTTGGTGATGGCTAGAAATCTTGTAAATCACTTTTGGCTGTCACAAGGGCAAAGTCAAGTCATCCTATGTTGTTTTTATATTCCTCTCTCTCAGCAAATGACTCCACTACTCATTTCACAGAAGAAAGAAAGAGAGAACCATTGAATAAGACTGGCAAAACAAGAGCCTCACAGGTCTCCTCTCCTGACCCAAGGATCAGTCTCCTTCTAGGGTCTGAAAGGCTAGCCAGTTCACTCCTTTTGCATCTCTATTCTTCCCCTCTCCAAGAATTCCCTCCCCTGGGTTCAAACAACCTGAAATCCATAGCTTTCACCAACAAAAGCAAAATAACAACAACAAAAATTCACCTGACTGTGCAGAAAAATACTGGGCACATATTAGTCACACTGGTTTCCTGTTGGTGTTTGTGTTCTTGATGTGGTTCCCTCCCTCCTCCATTTGCAAGGTCAAGAGCATAATATCTCCAAATCTCTCCCTGAATCTGATTTAATTCACCTATTTATCTCATTCTTATAATGATTACTGTAATTATATTGATGTCACAGCGATATACGCACACCCATGTTTATAGCAGTACACTTTGTAATAGTTAAATCTTGGAAACAACCCAAATGCCCATCAACCAATGAATTAAAAAAAAGATGTGATTTTTTTTTAATACCATGGAATACTATTCAGCCATAAAGGATAAACTTGACACATTTATAGCTAAATGGATGCATCTTGAGAGCATACTTTTTTTTTTTTGCAGCACCAGGGATTCAACTGAAACCTTGCGCTTGCCAGGAGGGTGCTTAGGCCAGTGAGCTAGATCCCCAGCCCTTGTCTTTTTGAGACAGGGTCTTGCTATGCTGTTCAGGCTGGCCTTGAGCTCACTTTGTAGCCCCAGGCTGGTCTCGAACTCGTGTAACAATCCTCCTGTCTCAGCCTCCCGAGTGCTAGGATTACAGGCGTGAGCCACCACACCCTGCTGAGACCATACTCTTAAATGAAATGAATTGGATGTGTAAATATCCCATTCTCTTTAGTGTGAGAAACTGAAAGTGTAAATAAGAACCAAAATATATAATAGATATTGTGAAATAGGAAGAAATTGTTCAAAAGGAAAGGAGAACGGAGGTGGGGTATGGAAGGGAATAGAAAAATGAGAAAAATGAGTAAGATGGAAACAAGGCTTTGTAAATAAGCAGGGGAAGAGGAATTTTAAGGGAGGGGAGGGGAATGGGAAAAAAGAGAGAACTAAGAGACCTCATGTATGGGGGCACAAGTTCCCTATGATGAATGTGATCATTATGTGTATCTAAATTATGCCAATAAACGAATTTAAAAAAGAATTTACCAGAGGAAGAGCTGATAGACAAAGATGAAAGACCAGGATAAGTGGTCCCTTCACCCACTTGCAATAAAATGCAAAAGAGACAAGGGGTGGCCACCTACCAAAAAATTCTTCAGTATGTAAACATACACACAGCTACACATGTATACAGATAGATCTGTATTTTCACTCTAGGACCACTGTATTACTGCATACACATACATACCTTTACTTAGTCACTAACTCTAAACTGCCTTTCTATACCCCCCCAATCCATCACAAAAGGGCAGGAAGGAACCGGCACACAGGCAAAGGTGTATAGGTTAGGATCAAAGACAGCCAGACAGCCAACCAGACTGTGACAAGATCTAGTACCCACATGGAGGGAAGGGTCATTAGTCCTAATAAAAGGAGCCAGAGGCAAGTCCTGGGAGTGTCCACCTTTCCAGAGCCCCCTGCTCCCCTCTTCAGGGTAGCTGTCTCCTGCTTTTTTCCTTAGAATTAAATCATCTTCCTTTTTAAAGTCTGTCCCTCTGATTGGTACTGGTGCTAAATTTGCAATCCGGCTGGCTGTTCATCCCAGCAGAGCACTCTCTATGAAGTGATTTCTAAGATATAAAGTTTTTAAAAACTACATCATATTTTTAAATGTTCACAGTGAGATACCTCCTCTGCAAAAAAAAAAAAAAGTACAGAAGAAAATAGTGATATATCTCTATTTTTGAAAAAAGAAACTTAGAATAAGCCACATACAAGTGAGATTAGTTTATTTGTAGGGGTCAGGGAAAGAGGAAATAATGAGGAGAGTAGAGTGATGCATTTTTAGCAACGAACTCCTTATTTTATTTTATTATTTTTTATTTTTGCAGCACCGGAGATAGAACTTGCAACCTTGTGCTTGCCAGGCAGGCACTTAGGCCACTGAGCTAAATTCCCAGCCCTTGTCTTTTTGAGACAGGGTCTCGCTATGCCGTTCAGGCTGGCCTTGAGCTCACTTTGTAGCCTAGGCTGGTCTAGAATTCAAAATGATTCTCCTGCCTCTGCCTCCTGAGTGCTGGGATTACAGGCATGTGCCACCAGGTCCGGCCCTTTTTTAAAAGATAATAAAACCCAACAAAACAAAACAGAATAAAGCCAATCAAAACAAAGCAGTGAAATTGGCACAGAACTTCTAAGCAGAACAATAGGCAATCAGCAATGGCTACCATAGTATATCTTGCTATCTTCACAGTAGTTGTTGATTCCACCAGACATGGCAAAATCAAACCAAACAAAACAGAATAAAACCAATCAAACAGAACATTGAATAAAGCAAAACAATAAATCAGAACAAAACAAAATGGTGAAAACAATACTGGACTTCAAAAACAAGAGAGAAGGAAACCCTCCATATTTGCCACATTGCATACTGTTATCCTCCCAGTAGATGCTCAGACTACCAGCCCCAGGCCTGCAAAGTCAACCAAACAATACAAGCACTCAGCTGCTCTTTGTACCTTAGTTGTTATCAACTCAACCTGTCCTCCGAACCAGCCAGTTGCCCACAGGGTGGGGATGGGGTGGGGAGGTGGGTGTTGATTCTCAGCCTGTGGGCTGGTGGGCTCATTGGGAGGCGCTATCTGTCTTCTCTCTTCCTGGGCCCCGCATGGCTTGCCTGGCTTACCAGAAGGGCTAACTGGTTTCTTCTTCTGGATGGGCTCCTCTCAACCCGAGCAATGCATTTTTAATGTAACCTTTGTTATAACTAATTTTTGGAACCATATTGACATTTCACACAAAATATAATGAAAAACTGAGGGTACGAAACCACATAATTATATACTAAATGAGCACTAAGCACATTGATGGGGAAGGAGTACTAACCCACTTACCTTTTCCAAGTGACTCCTCCCTCTGTAACTGTAAAACAGAGCTCCAAACTTCTTCCTCCTAAGCACACAGCAATGCCCCCCTTCTCTTTAGCTCAAATGAGGTGACAGAATGTACAGGTGCCAGCCCCGGGTGGCCAGGAGCCTAGTTTGTTTTCCACAAGAAAGAGGTTGAGCCGAAGATGGCTGAAAGTGAGAAAGCAAGTGTGGACATCAGCACTGTCTCTCTGTGCTCTCCTTCCCCTCTGTTCCTTAACCACCTGTAAATAGGGATATGGTGATTTGAGGGAAAAAGGTCCCTCCATCTCCTAGGAGCTAGCTTTGGATAAATCCTTTTTCCTCTTTACCAAAATATATAGTATCCTTTGATTTGGTCAGTAGCAAGCAGAAGAACCAGAGCTCTGTTCCTAAGGTGCCCGGAACAGCTACCTTGCCTGGGATTGAAATCAGGACAGGGTGTAGCTATGTTGCCCAGGGCAGCCTCAACCTCACAGTCTTCTTGCCTCGGTGCACACAATCTAATTGCTCTACCACCGAGCTACAATCCCAGTCCACTAAGTAACTTTTTAAAAGTAACGGTTTGAGATACGTAAATTAAGCACCATAAAATTTACCTAAAATGTAAAATTCAATAATTTTAGTATATTTAGTGGAGTTGGATAGCCATCACCACAATCTATTTTAAAACATTTTTTATCACCTCCTAAAAAGACCCTAGACCAGTGGTGGTGAACTTATGGCACATATGCCTCAGTGGGCTGTCTGTTATCACTGAAAGGTCTAAAAGGTTCACCATCACTGCCCTAGACCCACTAGTAGCCACTCCCTATTTCTCTCCCATGATCTCCCAGCCCCAGGTGACTATAGGCTGCTTTCTGTCTTTACTGATTTGCCTATTCAGGACATTTAATATAAATGAAGTCATACAATCTGTGGTCATTTGTGATGGGCTTCTTTCACGTGATATGTTTTCAAGGTTCATTCATGGTGTAGCATGTATCAGTACTTCGTTCCTTTCTTTTGTCAATATTCCATTGTATGTATATGCTGCATTTAGTTACTCATTTATCAATGGGCAGATGTTTGGGTTGTTTCCACTTAGGCTATTGTGAATAATGCTGCTATAAACATTGTGTAGAAATTTTATGCACACATTTTCATTGTAAGTAACATTTGAATATAATCTCTTTAAAAAAAAGATCTGTAAACAATATTTCACTCCTTTTAATAGGACTACTTTTCACAGAAGTGTGGGTCAGAGATAGTGAAACTACTTTCTGTGTATTCTAGGTTAAGTAAATAAATAACATGCTGAGGAGCACGGAAGCCAGATTTCTGACATTTAGAGAAGGGAATTAAAAACGTGTTAGTGCTGCTAGGAATTGAACTCAGGGCCTTGTGGATGCTACCACTGAGCCCAGTTCCGGGAATTACAAACATGAAAAGGACAAAATTTAAATGGTGGAGATTACTACTATGAACTCATGGTTTTAATACACAGTTACAACTTGTATCTAGATTTTCCCCAAGAACCTCATGTGATTATAGGCACAGCTTTTGGAAGGTGATTGGATTATGGGGTTTACAGCTGATTTAATATTAGGAGGTAGCGTCTGCTAGGTAGAGATGAGTCAAGGGAAGCAAGGCCTGACAGGGTTTTTCTCCCTCCTCGGCTCCTCCTTGCACTCTCTGCTTCCTGGTCATGAGGTGAGCAGCCTTTCCTCCACCAGGGCCCTCCGCCATGCCGCCTTGCCGTGGAGCCAGCTGACTAATACACGTTATATAGCGAACAGAAGTATATGTAAACCAATATAAACCCTGTCTGGTAGAGGGGTTAAAACTTAGAGCAATGGTACTTATGGTCTGTGTCTAGGCGGCCCCCAAGCTCATGTAGTCATGGAAGCAGCTGAATCTAGCGTTTGTGATTGGTTTGTTTCCTAGCGCTGGGATTGGCGGTGTGAGTGTTGCACCCGCCCAGGGGTGGAGCCAGCATACAATGTAAGGTCGGGGAGGAGGCGTGCTTTTCCCTCTTATGCCTGGTTTGCTCTTGCTGCTTGCAGCTGCAATGAATGGCTGCCCCTCAGCCACACCACCCCAGCTGAGTATGGACTAAAACCTCCGTACCTAAGAAATAAACCTCTCCTTTCCTAATTTTGGGAGTCGGGTATTTTGTCTCAACAACGAGAGAAAAGTAACTGAGACAGTACTGTAGTAACAAGGAGTACATGTAGTGTCCAGAGCATTTCTTAATGCCATTCTTAAATAAAATCAATCAGTACTCAAAGAACTGGCTGATTTCAAGGTTGTGGCAGAAAATCCACAAGTTTAGCTTGAAACCACTTATTATTGTAAGATATAAACAGGTGTGCAAAGAATGGTAGGGACATGTCATCAAGACACAGGGGCCAGCTTAAAAGGGCTCCCATAGCTGGGCATGGCAGCACACACCTCTAGGAGGCTAAGGCCGGAGGACTGTAAGTTTGAACTCAGCCTGGTTAATTTAACAAGAACCTGTCTCAAATTTTTTTTTTAAAAGGTTGGGAATGCAGCTCAGCATAGAGGCCCTGGGCTGAATCCCCAGTTGCCTCCACCAATCCTCTGCAATGGGATTCCCACAAGCTAAAACTGGGAAAACATGACCATCAAAATAAGTTCTCACAGCACTGTAGTATATGCTGTTGAATAAAATAGGAATACAGGAGTCCAGACTGGCGTAAATAAATGAGAGAAGACGACAGAGAGTCCTTATAGAATTCCAACTAATAAATGTATTAGGAAGGATGAATTTAAAAAAAAA
>RJWT010009549.1:0-15219 GCA_004365215.1 Cuniculus paca | reverse complement strand
AAAATGATACAGAATTTCAAAACAAATAATAGGAGATAACAATGTTAATATATTGCATATTGTTATATTCAAAGTAGTTGCCCAGATTACAAGATACAGGTATGAAAAAATAATCAAACAGTGGAAGCACAAGCTTTTTGATGAGCTAACAGATTAGTAGTATAATCATCTATCTTGTATGTGTGCGGGGGCGGGCAACGTTACACCCTCTTTCTTTTCTCCTTTCCCCTATCCCAGTTATTCTTTCCTTTTAAGCAGTTTCTTCCACTTTCACTTTCATAATACCTGTTGTATATTTTGTATTTTATTTACTCTTTCAGTTTTTTTACACTACAGAGACAATATGATGTTTGCAAATGCAAATCTGATTTATTTCACTTATGAGTATGGTCTCAAGTTGCATCTGTTTACCTGTGAAAGCCTCGAGTTTATCCTTTATATCTGAGTAGTACACCATTGTGTAAAAATACCACATCTTTTTTATCCATTTCTTGGTTGATGGGCATTTGGGTTGTTTCCAAGATTTAGCTATTACAAATTGTACTACTGTAAACATAGGTGCACATATATATCGCTGTGGCATGATGTTTTCAGTTCTTCTGGGAAGATGCCCAGAAGGGGAATAGCTGAATCGAATAGAACCTCCAAACCTAGTATTTTGAGAAATCTCCACCGTGGTGGTACCAGTCTACACTTCCACCAACAGTGGAGAAGCATTAATTTCTTGATGATAGCCATTCTTTCTGGAGTGAAGTGGAATCTCAGTGTTACTTTAATTTGCATTTCTTGAATGAACAATGATGTTGAACATTTTTTCATATATTTGTTTGCCATTTGTATTTCTTCATCTGAGAATCGTGTACTCATCTCAGATGCCCATTTTTAAATTGGGCCTTTCAATTTGGGGGCCTGAATTTTTTCAATTCTTTTTTAAATTTTTTTTTATTTTTATTTTTTTATTTTAAAGAGAATAAAACAGAACAAAACAGATCACAACAGAACAAAACAGATCACAACAGAACAATGCAAGCAATACAGGACTTGAAAACAAGACAGTTGGAAATCAACCATGGCTACCATAGTGTCTCTTGTTTACTTTGAAATAGTTGTTCACACTTTCACACAATAAATTCAAGCAAAACAAAATAGTATAAAACCAGTCAAAACTAAAGAGTGAAAGCATTACAGGCTTTCAAACCAGACAATAAGGAATCACCAATGGCTACCATAATGTCTCTTGTTTTCTTCAAAATAGCTGTCCATACCTTCTCACACATTGCAATCAAATAATAGAAAATCGACTAAAACCAATCAAATCAAAGAATAAAAGCATTACTGAACTTCAAAACATAATGATAAGAAATCAGCAGTGGCTACCATAGTATCTCATTTTCTTTAAAGTAGCTGTTCATGTCTTGATACTTAATAAAATCAGTTCTTATAAACTCTTTAGGAGTAGTTCTAGGCATGTATAAGCCTATACATGTACATTTATCCTTTCTGTGTTCGACAGAATAACAAAACAAAACACAAGAAAAACAAGAAACAAAAAAGACAAATAATAATAACAGAGAGCCCAAAACAATAACAATATAGGCTTTCAAAACAAGGTGGTAGGAAGATACCAAAGAGTATTATTACCTTCAAAAGAGTTACTCAGATTACCAGATACTGACATGCAAAATTGATCTAATCTTATGAATGTTAACTGTTTTGTTCCAAGAACTAATAGAATTAGTAGTACAATCATCTTAGCTATCTTAAATATGTGTGTGTGTATATATATATATTTTTATATCTTTTTTCTTTTTCCTTCCTTTTTTTCTCCTTTACCCTGAGTTGTGTTTCTTTTTGAACAATTTTTTACCCTTTTGCAATATTTATTGAAGATTTTGTATATTATTTACTCTTTCAGTTTCTTACCCTAGGGAGACCATATGGTGTTTACACATTTAAGTTTGATTTATTTCACTTATGAGTATGGTTTCAAGTTGCATCCATTTACCTATAAAAGCCTAAGTGTGATCCTTCTTTATAGCTGAGTAGTACTCCATCATAAAAAATACCACATCTTTTTTATCCATTCCTTAGGTGATGGACATTTGGGTTGTTTCCAGGATTTGGCTATTACAAATTGTGCTGCTATAAACATGGGTGCACATATATTACTGTGGTATGATGTTTTCAGTTCTTCTGGGAATATGCCCAGAAGTGGAATAGCTGGGTCAAATGAAACTTCCAATCCCAGCTTTTTGAGGAACCTCCAGACTGATTTCCACAGTGGTTGCACCAATCTACACTCCCACCAACAGTGGAGAAGGGTTTCTTTTCCCCACAGCCTCTCCAGCATTTGTTACTGGTTATTTTCTTGATCTTGGCTGTTCTTTCTGGAATGAGATGGAATCTCAGTGTTGTTTTAATTTGCATTTCTCTAATGACCAATGATGCTGAATATTTTTTCATGTATTTATTTGCCATTTGTATTCAGCTGAGAAGTGTGTTTTCATCTCAGATGCTCATTTTTGGATTGGATTTTTGAATTTCGGGGATCTGATATTTTTTAGTTCTTTGTATGTTCTAGTTAGAAATCCTTTGTCTCAGGGACAGTTGAGAAAGATTTTTTTCCCAATTCGTGTGTTTTCTTTTCACTCTGTTGCAGATTTCTTTTGACATGCAAAAAATTTTTAGTAAGACGAGATCCCAGTTGTTAAGTCTGGGAAGTATTTCCCATGCAGTTTTATTTTTGTTCATAAATTCTCTGCCTATCCCTATGTTTTCAAGGTTTCTACCTACTTTTTCTTCCAGCAGATTTAGTGTTTCTGTTCTAATATTTAGATCTTTGATCGATTTTGACTTTAGGTTAGTGCATGGTGATAGGCTTGGGTCTAGATGTTTTCGGCATATGGAAAGCCAGTTTTTCCAGCACCACTTATTAAAAGGACTGTGTTTCTTCCAGTGAACATGTTTGGCCCCTTTGTCAAAGATAAGGTGGCTGAGTGTGTTTGTGGTTGTGTCTGTATCTTCTATTCCATTGATCCTCAGGTCTTTTTTTATTCTAGTGCCATGCTGTTTTTTTTAATCACAGTTGATTTGTAGTATAATTTCAAGTCTGGGATTGTGATGCCTCCTGTCTTGCCTTTGTTGCCCAGAATTTTCTTTGCTAATCTAGATCTCTTCTGTTTCCAAATGAATTTTAGGAATGATTTCTCTAGAACCGTGAGGTGTGCTAATGGTATTTTGATTGGAATTGCATTAAATCTGTATAACAATTTTGGGAGAATGACCATTTTTATAATACTTATTCTTCCTATCCATGAACAAGGAATGTCTTTCCATGTTCTGAGATCCTTTTCCATATCTTTTTTTAGAATATTGTTATTTTCACTGAATAAATCTTTTACTTCCTTTGTTAGATTGATTCCTAAGTATTTCATTTTTTTGGATGCTATTGTGAAGGGTATGGCTTCTCTTATCTCTCTCTCAGTGAGTTTGTTTGTGTACAGGAATGCTATTGATTTTTGAATGTTGACCTTGAATCCAGCTACATTACTCAATTTGGTTATTACATCTAGAAGTCTTTCAATGGAGTTTTGGGGTCTTCTATGTAGAGTATCATGTCACCTGCAGATAATGTTAATTTAACTTCTTCCTTTCCTATCCTTATTCCTTTTATTTCTTTCTCTTGTCCAATTGCTCTGGCTAACGTTTCCAGCACTGTTTTGAATAGGAGTGTTGATAGTGGCCATCCTTGTCTCGTTCCTGATTTTAGAATGAAAGCTTTCAGTTTTTGACCATTTAATGTGATGCTGGCTGTTGGTTTGTTGTAGGTGGCTTTTATCAGATTGAGGAAAAGACCATCTATTCTGATTTTCTGCAGGGTGTTTATCATGAAGAGTGTTGGACTTTATCAAAAGCTTTTTCTGCATCTATTGAAATATCATGTGATTTTCGTCTTTTGCTCTGTTGATGTGGTGTATTACATTTATTGATTTGCATATGTTGAACCATCCCTGTATTCCTGGGATGAATCCCACTTGGTCTGGTGTGTAATTTTCTTGATGACTTGCTGCATTCTGTTTGCCAGTATTTTAGCGAGGATTTTTGCATCTATATTCCTTAGGAAGATTGGCCTGTAGTTCTCTTTTTTGTTTGAGTCTTTCTCTGGTTTTGGTTTCAAATACTTGCCTCCAGGAATGAGTTAGGGTGAATTGCTTCCCTTTCAGTGTCATTAAAGAGTCTGAGGAGTATTGGCATTAAATCTTCTCTAAATTTCTTGTAGAATTCAGCTGTGAATCCATCAGGACCTGGGCTTTTCTTTGTTGGTAAGTTTTTAATTATGTTTTTCATTTCATTAAGTGATATTGGGTTATTCAAAATTTTTATATCTTCTTGATCCAGCTTTGCTAATTCGTGTGTTTCTAGGAATCTGTCCATTTCTTCTGTGTTTTCCAGCCTATGTGAGTAGATTTTCAAAGTAGGTATTGACAATCTTCTGAATTTCCACAGGATCTCTAGTGATTTCACCCTTTTCAATTTTTATTGCACAATTTTGAGTTTTTTCTTTTGTTTTCTTGATAATATTCACTAGAGGTTTATCAATTTTGTTTATTCATTACAAAAAACAATTCTTCGTTTCATTAATTCTTTGAATTTTTTTAGTCTCAGTTGCATTAATTTCTGCTCTGATCCTTATAATTTCCTCCCTTCTATGAGCTTTGGGCTTGACTTGCTCTTCTTTTTCTCGAAGCATGAGGTACAGCATTAGGTTATTTATTTGTGCTCATTCTATTTTCCTGATATGAGTTTTTACTGCCATATATTTCCCTCTTAGGACTGCTTTCATCATGTCCCACAGGTTCCGGTATGTTGTATCTACATTTTCATTTGATTGTAGATATTGTTTAATTTCCTATGTTGTGGACCCCTTGGTTGTTCAAAGGTGTTTTTTAATTTTATTTAATTTCCATGTGTTTATGGAGGTTTTGCAGTTATTTTTGCCATTAATTTCCAATTTCACTGTGGTCAGATAATATGCGTGGGATAATTTCAATTCCTCTGCATTTACTCAAGCATGTTCTGTTGGCTAGTATATGGCCTATTTTAGAGAATATTCTGTGTGCAAGAATGTGTATTCTCTAGTTGTTGGATGGAACACTGTATAAACAACTGTTAGTTCCCTTTATTCACATTTGATTCAGTTGTGTTATTACTTTGCTGACTTTTTGTCTAGTTGATGTATCTCTGTTTGACAATAGGGTATTAAGGTCCCCAATTACAGTTGTGTTATTGCTTATTTGATTTTTTAGGTCTATTAATATTTGTCTTATATAGTTGGGTACTCCCGTATTTGGTGCATATATATTTAAGATTCTTACCTCTTCCTCTTGAATTTCCCCTAATAAGTATATAGTGACCTTGTTTATCTGTGTTGATCATTTTTGCTTTGACATTCACATTGTCTACAAGCAGAATAGCCACCCCTTCTCTTTTCTGGGTTCCTCTTGCATGGAATATTATTTTCCATTCTTTGACTTTCAGTCTATGAGTTTCTTTTTGAATTAATTGTGTTTCTTTTTGTCTTTTTTCTGGTTGCTGGGACAAAATACCCAACCCCCAAAGGGAAGGGAAGGTTTATTTAGCTGTTTGAGGAGGTTTCAGTCCATAATTAGTTGGCTCCAAGGCAGGGGGCATGGCACTGGGGCAACACTTAAAGGCAGCAGCCAGAGTTAAAGGAGAGGAAAAGCAATCATCTTTTACTCCCTTTTATCGTATGCTGGTCACCCTCTGCCCTACAGGGAAGATGTAGCACTCACAAAATCTCTGTGCCTTCTTGCACAGGATGAGGATATTTACAAAGTAAGGGTCCTGATTCCCTGTTGAGTCTCTTAGTTAAATTTCCAAACTTCTCAAGTTGACACAATGTATCAACCATAACATTTGCATACAACATATTGTTGGATCTTTTTTCTTGATCCATTCTGCCAGCCTGTTTCTTTTGATTGATGAATCAAGGGCCATTTACATTGATGGTTATAACTGATATGGATTGGCTTATCTTTGTCATGTTATTTTCCTATTATTGATCCTCTGCTTTTTTCTTCTGTTTAATTGCTTGCCCTGCCTAGTGGTTTCTTTCCATTTTTGTTTTAGGAATTGTGGTCATTTTTATCTCTATCTAGAATATCTTTCAGTATTTTTTCTAGTGTTGTTTTGGTCAAGATGAATTTCTTCAGTTCTTTGGGAAGTATCTGATTTCTCTATTAATTTTGGTTTTTTGTTTGTTTATTTGTTTTTTTTTTTGGTTTGTTTGTTTTTGGTACTGGCAATCCAACTCACAACCTTGCACTTGCCAGGCAGGTGCTTAAGCTGTTGAGCTAAATCGCCAGCCCCTTCTCCATTAATTTTGAAAGATAGTTTTGCAGGTTACATCAATCTCTGTTGGAAGTTTTCTTTCAAGGCTTGAAATACTTCAAGCTCTTTTTGACTTTGAGGGTTTTTGTTGAGAAGTCAGGTCTGATTCTAATGAGCTTTCCTTTATACGTGATCTGTTTCTTTTCACTAACAGCTATTGATATTCTGTTTTTTGTGCTGAATTTCTGGGATCTTGATTATTATATGTCTGGGTGTAGATTTATTTCAGTCATGATTGTTTGGATTTCTATATGCCTCACTTATCTGTATGTGAGATTCTTTTTCCATGCTTGGAAAATATTCTGCTATTACTTCTGCAAATAGATTTTTTTTATGTCATTTGTGTTGACACCTGCTATTTTACATTGACTCCTGTGAAACTTATACATATTTTTTTTTGCATAGTCTTGGAGCTGTTGAATTGTTTTTTTGTGATCCCTTGTTATTTTTAAGAGATCTTTCCTTTTATGACCACTAGCCACAATTCTGTCTTCAAGGTCTGCGAATTTATCTTCAGTTTCATTCAAACAGTTTTTCCAACTTCCAGTGGAGTGTTTAATTTCCTAAATCTCTCTTTCAATCTGTTTCATGCCTTCTGTTTCTTTCCTATATTGTTCTTTCAAGGTTTCTATCATTTTCCTATGCTTCTGTATTTTTTTAATGTGTCTTCTCTAGTTATGCTGAGAAATTTCTTCATTAAAGTAATCATTTCTTTTTTTTAATCTGAGAGGTTATTTCTGATCTGATTTCCTCTATAGCCTCATGGATTCATTTGTTTACTTCGCTTGCCATCTTTTCAGAAATTTCTGGTGTATGTCCTCCAATGTCTTCTATGTTGATGTTTCCTATACCTGTTCCAGATAGGCTGTAGGTCTGAGATTGCATTTTGCTTTTTTATTTTGTCATTTTCTCCTCTTGGTTCATATTTCAGTCTTTTCAGTCTTGCTAGTCTCACTGTCATGTAGTCAGGATCCTACTGTGTACCTGGTGTTCACTCAGTTTCTGGGTCCCACAGGGTAGGGAAAGGATCAGTCACCTGAATTCCTCCTACAGGCCCAGTTGGATGAGTCCTGGATTCTTCCTTGGCTGACTAGCCTAGGAGTGTTGATGTGAACCAACCCTTAGCTTGTATTTTTCTGCTATTTCAGACTTTTCCAGGCCATCAGACCCACCTGTCCATGATATGCACCCCAGTCAGGGCCCTACAGTGTCACTTGGGGTCTCACAGACATGCCTAGATTCCTCCGGGTGGAGGGAGGTCTCACCCACTCTCTAGCTGGCCCACAGAGATCCTCCAGATGAGGGGAGGACTTGCCTGGTCTCCTGATGGTCCACTGGGGTCCTCTGGGTAGGGATAGGAGTTATTGAGGCTCCCCACTGCCCAGCTGAGGTCTTCAGGGTGGGGAGGGGTCATCAAGGCTCCTGCTGACCCACTGAGGTCCTCTGGGTGGGAAAGGGCATGAAATTTTAATGTCAAATTTATCAGTCTGTTACTATATGCTCTTAAGTTTTTTTTGCTTTTGTTTTTGTTTTTGCTTTATTTTTTTTTTTGAAATTTTTAAAGATCACTTAAGATAATCTAATTTTTGTTGCTGAAAGTTTTCAAATTCATGATTTATTCCACCTGGAATTGTTTTTGTGTAGTTTCAGATACAGATCCAAGACTTCCTTCTTTCTCTACTGTATGGGTAATTTATATTCTCTACTCATCCATACAACACCACTTAGACACAACTGTCTTTTTTTAAATGCATGGTTCTGTTTCAGGATCCTGTTCTGGTCCATCGATGCATGTATCCAGCCTTGTACCATTACTTCAGTGTTGCTAAATTACTTTACATTTTGTCTTAGTTCCAGCTAAGGGTAAGTTGTAGTTTTCACAATTACTTTATTACTGTAGAACCATTTATCTTCTATTTGAATTTTAGAATTACTTATACATTCCACAGAAACCTGCTGAAATTGGATTTTGCATGCTTTATTGACTTATTGAGGAGAATTGGCATTGTGATACCATTATGTGTGATGCCACTATGTGAACAGATGATGTCCTTCCATTCAATTTAGAGCAGTTTTTTTATTTTAAAGCGAATAAAACCAAGCAAAATAAAACAGAATAAAGCCAATCAAAACAAACCAATGTAAGTGACACAGGACTTCAAAACAATACGAAATCAACAGTGTTTATCATATAATGTCTCTTGTCTTCAAAATAGCTGCCTATACCTTCAGATGTAGTAAAATCAAACAAAACAGAACAGAATAGAACCAATAAAAACAAAACAATGAATGCAATAAAGGACTTCAAAACAAAATAATAGTAAATCCAAAATGGCTACAATAATATATCTTGTTATCTTTGAAAGAGCTGCCATCAGATACAACAAAATCAAACAAAACAAAACAGAATGAAACTCGACAAAACAAAGAAAATGATACAGGACTTAAAAACAGGATAATAGGGAATTAACAGTGGCTACTACCTTCAGAAGGAGATCCCCCATAGATGCTAGATTTCATATTGTTATCCTGTGAATAGATGATCAGACTACTGGCTTTAAACCTGCAAAGTCAGTGAAACACTAAACACTACAAGCATTAAATTGTATTTTACCTCAATAATTGTCATTGCAGCCTGTGTTTCTCTGGATCAGCAAGTTGCTTAGGATGGGGGTGGGAGGTTGACTCTTCTTGTTTCCCAGACTGACTGCCAGAAGGGGCTGGCATGTGGCTCTCTCCCCAGCGGCCCACACATGGCACTGATTCTCAGGGAGGGCTTGCTTCTTGGCGAATTCTTGTTCTCTTCCCCCGAAGGCCGCGAATGGCAGTGACTCATGGGAAAAGGCTGGGGTCTGGCTGTTACCCCAGCAACCTGCACATAGCACTGATTCACAAGGAGGGCTTGCTTCTTGGTTATTTCTTTTTCTCTCAGAGCAGTTTTTATGTCTATCATTGTTTTCTGATTTTCTTACAAAGCCTTTGTGCCTGTGTTAAATTTCTTTCTACATGTCTTACTCACTTTGATGCTCTTTTCAGTGAGATCATTTTTTTCTGTTACTGTTTCTCTTTGGGTATGGTTGATGTTTAGGAATATCATTGGTTTTTGTATAGTGATTATCTACCCATCAGTCTTATTGGCATATAGAATAACTAGTCTTTACTTTCTTTTGGATTTTTATACAGGTAGCCATAGCTGGAAATGACTTCTTTGCTTATTTCTTTTGCTTTGATACAACGTCCAATGCAGTATTAAAAATGAACAGTAAAAGAAGCCATCTTTATGTTCTCTTTTAAAGGAATTACTCCTAAAGTTTCAATCAGAAGTATTTTGATATGAAGTAGTACTTTTACTGTAGGCTTTTGATAGGTGCTCTTCATTGGGTTAAGGTAGTCTGTCTGTGGTTGTCTAAGGGTTTCTTTAATTGTAAATGAACATTGACTTTTATAGGAATGTAGTATTTGCATTATGATCACCATACTTTCTTCAGTTAATCTGAGTTTTAAGGATATATTTTCTATGTTGAACCATCTTTTCCTCCCTGCAATATTATACTAGTTGTGAAACATGAAATTTTCTTTATAAATATGTAGAATTTAATTTTATAATGTTATTAAGAATGTTTCCATCTATTTTCATGTATAAAATTGATCTGTAATTTTTATGGTTGTTTTTAGGAAGTTTATACTAGCTTCATTAAGTGAACTGAGTTGGTAGTTTCATGACTTTTAGTCATTCCAATGTTCTTCTGATTTGAGAGGAGAAATTTTAGTTTTAAAATTATTTTACTGTGTTTAATTTTCATTTGATGGGTAATACTTCTACGTGGAACCTGACTAAAAATATTAAACTGGATGTATGTTGTCTTCTTGTTCAATCCATAGCAACCACTGAAGTATTTGGTTCCCCAGGCAAACAGTGATACAGGTTTATTGTTATAGTTCCTATTGCTATTCACTCATAATGTTTGCACACAAATGACTGCAAAACAATACACTCAGTGCTACATTTTGCCTTTTTTATTTAGTAGTCTTCAGTATCATTCTGTATTGAGAAATCTTGTCATTTAAAACATATGCTGCATCAATATTCATCTCATTTTTAAAAGTTTTTTAAATGTTTGTGTCTGCCTTTGCCTTTTCTCCTGATCAGAGCTGCTAAATGGTTATTTTTAACTGGTATCTTTGTGTAAATCAGGTTTATTGAAATGTAATAGTTTACATTTCTGAATCTGCAATTTCTTTTCAAGTGCCTGGTATCAAACCCAGGGCCTTGCACTAGTTTATATTTCTGAGTTTTGACAAATGTTGCCATCGTGTAACTACTAGAACAATCAGAATATGAAACAATTCTTATCATCTAAAAATATGTCATACTTCTCGGTCTTTCTCCCTGACTCCTACCCTTCGGCAAGTACTAATTTGTTTTTTGTCCCTATAGTTTCGATTTTTCCAGAATGTCATTGTTACGGTTTGTATATAGATGCCCCCCCCAAGCCTCATGTAGCCATGGAAGCGGCTGAATCTAGCATTTATGATTGATTCATTGTGTAGCACTGGGATTGGCGGTGTGAGCTTTGCACCCACCCAGGGGTGGAGCCGACATACAATGTAAGGTCGGAATGGGGGCGTGTGTTCTCTCTGGCGTGGTTCGCTCTTGCCACTTGCAGCTGCCATGAATGGCAGCGCCTCAGCCACGCCACCCTGCCTTTAAGCCAGCTAAGCATGGACTAAAAGCCCCAAAACTGTAAGCTAAATAAACCTTTTCTTCCCTAATTCTGGGTGTCAGGTGTTTGTCTCAGCAACGAGAGAAAAAGTAACCAAGACAGTCCTACAAATGGAATCATATAGTATATAACCCTTTTTTAAATTAAAAAAATTTTTGAGGTAATTGCAGATTCACATGCAGTTGTAAAAAAATAATATGACAAAATTCCATATAGCCTTTATCCAGTTTCCCCAGTTACAACATTTTGCAGAACTATAATACAGTATTATGACCAAAATCTCTTTTGTGAGTGGCTATGAGGTGTGTTCAAAAATATAGTGAATACTGCTGCTATTGAATGCCATTCACTGGAAAGGCAAACTTGTAAAAACATGTGTGTCATCTACCTTATTCACCAGATCTAGCGTTTTGCGACTTCTGGCTCTTCCTCAAAGTCAAAATGACCATGAAAGTTAAATGCTGTAAATCTATTCAGGACATCAAGGTAGCTGTGACAGTGCAACTAAAGATACTCATAAGCAAGGACTTGCAGAACTGCTTCAGAAAGTGGCAGAAACAATGGGATAAGTGTGTTAGAAGTAAAGAGAAATATTTTAGGAGGGTTAATGGCAGTATGTCTTTTACTGTAATAAATTTTTTAAAAATTTTAAAAATTCACCATATTTTTCAGTCATACCTTGTCATAGTCTATGAATATATTGAGATATTTATGTGAATGTAGGATTTTGTTCCTGTGGAATAAATATCCAGGAGTGAAAGTGATGGTAATGTCATGTTTAGTTTGGGTCTTACATTTAGATCTTTAGTCCATTCTGAGTTAATTTTAATATGTGGCGCCAGATCAGGGTCTGTCTTCATTGTTCGGTATATTGATATCAAGTTTTCCCAACACCCTATTGAATATTCTTAACACCCTTTTCAAAGACAAGGCTTTATTTCTGTACTTTTTCTATTATATTGGCTTATATATTTGTCTTTATGCTAGTACTACCCTGTTTTGATTACACTGACTTGGTAACATATTTTGAAGTCAGAAAGTGTGATTTTGTTCTTTTTTTAGAATTGTTTTGGTGATTGGAATTCCCTTCTGATTACATACGAATTTTAATCTTTTCATCACTAAACTCGTTGATAGCCATTGGGCCTTTTATTAAATAAAGGAGATTCTCAAGATTTTTTTTTTTAATCATGAACACAGAATTTACTTTTTGCATCTCTTGAATTAATACGTTTTAAAATTTATCAGTACAATGAATTATATCCACTGAATTTTTGAATGTTTAACCAGCCTTGAATTTTGAATTGCCAAGGTAAATCCCACTTGGTTATAATGAATAAACACACACACACACACACACACACACACACACACACACACACGCACACACACACACGTGTATGGCCTTGAATTAAATTCATTAGTGGTATTTCCTTTTATCTAGAAGAGCTTGTGTAGAATTAGTGTTATTTCTTACTAAAATACTTTGTGAGATTGTTCAGTGAAGCCATCTGGGCCTAATATTTTCTATGTTGGAAGTTGAACTATGAATTGATCATTTAACAGATACAGCGTGATTCATAGTATCTATTTCTTGAGTGAGCCTTAGTAGTTTGTGTCCTTAAAGTAATTTTCCCATTTCATCTTAATTATTGAATTCATAATTATAAAGTTGTTCATAATATTCACTAATTATAAGCCTTTAATGTCTGTAAGGATTGTAAAAGCGTTTCTTCTTTTGGTCCTCATTTTAGCATCTTCTTTTCCTGCTCAATCTGGTTAGAGGTTTATCAAATTGACTTTCTTAAAACCAACTTCAAGATTCATAGGTTTTCTCTACTTTTTCCTCTGTATTCTATTTCATTGGTTTTTGTGCAGCTCTTATTAGTTCTTTCCTCCTTCTTACTTTGAATTTAATTTGCTCATCTTTTACTACTTTCTTAAGCTTAGTTCATCAACTTGAGACCATTCTTCTTTTTTATTATAAACATTTAATTCTATAAATTTCCTTTTAAATACTGATTTAGATATATTCTATGATTTTCAATATATTTTCATGAATTTAGAATATTTTCTAATTTCCCTTGTGACTTCCTCTTTGACTTGTGAATTATTTACAAGTGTGTTATTTCCCAAATATTTGAGAATTTTACAGTTAACTTTTGTTACTTACTTCTAGTTTAATTTTATTAGGGTGAAGCAGTGTTATTTCAGTTCTTTTTAATGTGTTATGTTTTTGAATTATATGGCATTTAAAAAAAAGAATATGGTGTTTGTCAGTATGTCATGTATTTTAGGGGACAAATGCGTATTCCGACATAACTGGGTGGTGTGTTTAATGTAGTTAGGTCAAATAGTGTTATTGAGGTCTTCTAAATCATTAACATTTATTTTCTGTGCCTGTTTGTTTTATCAGTTACTGAGAAAAGAGTATTGATGTTTCTAACTATAATTGGTGTGTCTATTTTTACTTTTTGTTCTATCGATTTTTGTTTTAATGATCTTCTGTGTGTATCTATTTTTAGGTACATTTGCTTTTAGGATTGCTAGGTCTTCCTGTTTGAGCTTCTCCTTGTCTAATGGTTTTGCAGTTGCTTGTAACTAGCTCTCCAAACTCATCATCCAGAAAGAGCTCTTATAATGGATTTTGAAGAACTTGTCTTATAAGAATTATAGAGATAGTTTAGACCTAGTCACATAGGCAGCAGATGATTTTATTCCATTGCTGGTATGGCAGAGCTTTTGTTTTTACTTCTTTTACCTAGACCTGTTGCTCTAGGGAAAGCCCTAGACTAGATCTACAGCAGATTTTGCTATCATTACTTTATGCTCAGTCTCACATTACCCAAACTGTCCTGCTTCAAGCAGTGAACCTGGCTCTAGTTTCCTTCTTTCCCATGGAGTATTGTTGTAGTCAGGGGTTGCAAGGAGAACAGTTACATACAGGACACAGAATTTATAATATTATTTTATGATGGTCACCCAGAGTTAAATACAAGAAAGTGCAGCAAATCTGTCCACAACACTAAAAACCTAGAAAATTCAGCTGAGGGCCTGGATCCCACTGTAATGTCCTGCATGAGTCCAGCCAAAGACTTAAAGCCCACGACAATGCCTGCCACGAATCCAACTGGAGGTCTAGAACCCATGACAGTGACTTGTGCAAGTCTGTTTTACATATCTGCACTGGGAAGGCCCAAAGGTCAGTGGTGGAAGCTAGAAAGTCTATGCCAGCAGGATGAAGGATCTGTGCTAGTAGGTTGAAGGGTTCTACAGTGGAGCCAAGAAGTAATGCTCAAAATAAGGACCAGGGCTGCCCTGAAAAGTACCACAGCCATCCTCAGTGACAGTGAGGTCCTGAGCCCCGACGATGAAAACAGTCAAGTACTTGTCAGGAAACCAGCGTGACAAGCTTCTCTTGGAGATTAAACAGCACACATCTTCCCCTCCAGAGCCAGGAAGTGATGCTCAATGTAAGGATCAGAGCCCCCCCAAAGTGAACTGTAGCCACTCTCAGTGACAAGGTCCCGAGTTCCTCCGATGATAATGGCCAAATTCATATCAGGGGAGCCAACATGACAAGCTCCTCCAGGAGAACTAATGGCTCCAACCAACAACACTTAGGAGAACCCACAACGCCCCACTCTTCCTCCCCACGTCACTTTTTATGCTGGCAGTTTTCCTCAGATGGGCCATCTACACTTAGCACCTTGCCAGTTTAATTCAGCTGGTGTTAAGTTGACCACCTGTCTTTTTGTTTGTTTTTTAATTTTTTTTTAAAATACAACCAAACAAAATAAAACAGAGTAAAGTCAATCACAACAAAACAATGAACATGGTACATGACTTCTAAACAGGGTAAAGAGCAATTGATAATGGCTACCATAAGCCTCTTATTATCTGCAGTATATCTGCCCATACCATCAGGGATGAATAAAATCAAGCAAAATACAACAAACTAAAACAGTAAAACAAAAACAAAAACAAAACAAAACAGACAAAGCGGAACAATGTAAGCAATACAGAAGTTCCAGATACTAGTAAATGAGCAGTAGCTACCATGTTTGTTGTTGTCAGAATAGTT
>RJWT010009548.1:0-25071 GCA_004365215.1 Cuniculus paca | reverse complement strand
TAAGACATGTTTATTCTTTTTTTTTTTAAAGGGTGATGTGATGAATTATTTTATTTATTTATTTATTTATTTATTTATTTATTTATTCGTGGCACCAGGGATTGAACTCATGACCTCGCGCTTGCCAGGCAGGCACTTAGGCCACTGAGCTAGATCCCCAGCCGACAGGTTTATTCTTAACACTTTGCAACTTGAACATTGTAACACAGCTTAACAATTCTTAAGAGCCAGCATTAAGTCTATCAACATTATATTACATTAGAAACATAATGTTTTGTCTTTGGCCCCCCAAAGACTATTGCATATCCCTTTATGCAAAAGGGATTTAGTCCCTCTGCAAGAGTTGCCAAAGTCCTAACAGTTTCAGCATTGCTGAAAAGTTCAAGTCCCAAGTTTCCTCCAAGATGGAAGGCAAACTCTTAGGTGTATACCCCTGTACAAATGAAAACCAAGTTAAACACTTCCAACATGCAAAGGCACAAGATGAACATTTTTTTCCAAAAGTTACAAACAGGAGGGTACAAAGAATTGGTACAAAAGCAAGTCCAAAATCAAGCAGGGCAAACATTAAGTCTTATAATTCCATGTGCACCATTTGAGGCAATCTGTGGCAAATCGTGAGCTCCAAAGGGCTTGTGTGACTCCACCCCTACAGCACTTCTGGCGGGTACCAATACCATGGCTTCTCTCTTGGCCTGGCTTTGTTCCCTCATTGCAGGTTTTCTTAGATGATCCACATTCCTGGCTTTTCCAAACTTCTGGGATCTCCACTGTACCTTTGGCTTCACACAGCTTCACACATTGCCTTCTCAGGGGCACGCTGCCTGGCACTTCAGGCCTTCTGAAATTGGGATGGAAGTCTTTTCAACCTCAGAATTTGTGCATTCTGTATGCTCATAAAGCCAGCACCATGTGGATGATGCTAAGGTCTGCTACCAGTTGGAGTACTGTCCAAGCTTTCCTCTCTTGGCTGTAGGAGTCGAGTGCCCGGATCGCTGAGCACTCTGAACCTGATTCTGAGGAACAGATTCTCTGTGCCACTGCCATTCTGGAAAATTGCACTCTGTGGCTTTCCCCTCTAAGCAAAATCTTTCACTTTTGTAGTTTTGAAGTTGCAAAGCATGGGGAACCACTACCTTTTCCCATGATGCCCGCAGGCCATCTTTTTTATTTTTCTGTACCTTCTCAGCAGTTGAGATCTCAGCTCTATCTTTACAGTCCACAGCTTTCTGGCCAAACTCACAACCTTTTAAATCAATTCTGGGCTCTTTGCTCTTGATTTGCAACATAAATCTGGCTAAAAGCCCTCCAACAATAGTCATACCACCTCTTCAACATTTGACTGCCTTGAAATTACTTCTGCCAGATTAATCAGTCCACCATATTAATCTCAGTCTCAGGCAAAGTCTCTGGACATGAGCAAAATGCAGACAAACCTTTTGCCAACCTGTAACACACTTCGCGTGGAGTCAAACAACCAATGTGGTCCTTCTTTCCAGCAGAAACCTCCCAAACCTTGTCTTTACCAGCAGGCTTTCTATCAACCTTCTGGTCTCTTGAGCTCTGACCAGAATCTCCCATGCAGAACAGCCTAAGGCATTCCAATACCACTCTTTCAGGTGACATCTCTGAAACTTTCCTAACTCTTCCCATAAGCCATTCCCAAAGGCTCTTGAACCTCATGGTCAGGTATAATCACAGCAATGACCCCACTGGTATCAAATTCTGTCTTGATTACTTTTCTCTTGTTGTTGAGACAAAACACCCAACATCCAAAATGAAGGAAGGAAAGGTTTATTTAGCTCACTTTGGAGGTTTCAGGCCATAATCAGCTGGCTCCAAGGCAGAGTGGTATGGCACAGGGTCAACACTTCAAGGCAGCATCAAGCAAAAGTAGCAGAGCCAAAAGGGAGAAATGCCTATTTCCCCTTATAGTATACACAGCCTCCCTGCAAGGCGGGTGTACACTCACAAAATCTCTGTGCCCTCTTCTTGCCCAGGATGAGGATATTTACAAAGTAAGGATCCTGGCTCTCTGCTAAGTCTCTTAGTTAAACTTCTAAACTTCTCAAGTTGATGCAATGTGTCAACCATAACAGATATACAATGTTGAACAAACTTCCAAAGTTTGTTCAAGTCATGCTAGATTTTGTATTACTACATTTATTAACTTGGAGTTGGATTTTTTTTTTTTCTGTTACTGGGTGTCAAACCCCAAAGAATAAAATTCTGGAGTAGAGTATGTGTATGAAACCGACAAACAAAAAATAAACACAAATTGTCTAGTAGATTCTGACGAATCTTAATTCCTTTATTTGTAGGGTTTCTAGATTTAGCAAATAGCACCAGCAATATACTTATATTAAAATTTATTCATTGTTTATCTGAAATTCAAATTATCTGAGCATTCTATAGTACATTTACTCTTTTGAAATGACAGAAATTCAAATTTAACTCCTTTTTAAAAAATCTCACTGCTGGACATATTAATTTATAAAATATAGATATTTAAAAATGGAAGCATTGCTGTGTCAATTAAATATTCTTATTTTCTTAATGTGTAAATTTTAATGTGAACCTGAGTCTTATTATGGTTAAGGTTAGGGTTATTGCTGGTAGCACATAAGAGAAAATTGTGTGTCTAAATATAAGAAAACAAACAACTTGATTATAATACAATTATTTCTTCTCAAACAATACAATGTGTACACTGAAATAGAAAAGACAAGGATTGGAGTGTTCTTTTGTTTGTTTGTTTTTAAATTTTCTTGAACAACACTTCGTAATTGAAAGGTATTTTTGTTTGTTTTTAACTCAACAGTGAGCAAATCGGAATATGTAAAAGAATTAAAAAATGATACCATAGATATTTAAATGAAAAATATCACTTGCTAAAATAAAGTATGAAGCAAAAATCTTATAAAAATATTTTGACAGTGTTTAAAAAATGAAAAGTTTTTGCTTGTTAGATAACATAAGCATTATATTACAGTTGGAAAATACAGGAGCACAGAACAAGAAAAAAATTTCCATAACTATATCACCAGAGGACTATCAATATAATGACTGAGCATATTGTTTTCCAAATATTTTTCCTTGCAAACATTTTTCATAGTTACAATATTATTTTACCATCATATATAATAACATTATGTTTTTGGACCTAACAATATACCATAAACATTTTTATTACAAATAATGGTTTATTTATTATAGATATTATATCTGGGAAAGTAGATATACTTAAATTTTAGCTTTTTCTTATTTCTTTTGATTTTGAGAAGCATTTTGGAAATTTAAACTTGTATCAATCACACTATACAGTATTTATTTATTTTATTTATTGGTATGTGGAATTGAACTCAGGACCTTGTGTTTTCTAGCCAGGTGCTGTGCTGCTGAGCTATATCCCTGGCCCTAGAACTCTTTTAGAATAGAAGAAAATTTGGTACCCTCTCCATTTTACCCCTTAAAAAAAATCTTCTATTAGAAGACCCAAGAAAGTACCTTTTTCATAAAGGGAAGGGCCTCAGTTTCTGGACAGTTACCCTAGTTTCCTATTACTTGAAAAATACCAAACATTTAAGCTGTTTCCCACAAACAAGTACCCTAAAAACTCAGTGAAATTCAGCCACAGCTGTCACTCCAGTGTGAGTAAGACTAAATCTAATTTGTTGGGTGGAAAGAGTTAAATGAACTTTAACTGAAAAGCTCTCTTTCTCTTCCTCTCAGGGTAGAAAATAGCCAAGGGCAACAGCGGATGACTAATGTGTAGAATATTGCAATTAGTATAGCAAGGTACTTACAGGGATCAAATTAAAAAATTCATTAACGTACGCACTTAATTAAGAAACACTTTTCGGTTTACATGATAAATTATGACACCTATTAAATCTTCCAGTACAAGCTGTAATGGCTTCTTTGCTCCCGGGTAGAGAACTATTGCCTTTGAGGTCTTGTGAAACTCCCCAAGGACCAGCAGCATTAGTTACAAGTGTATTAAAAACAATGCTTTCTCCCTGCAAGGTGTAAGAGCTCTTTATTGAAAACTAATTTAAACTTAAGAAAGCACCAGGGAGCAGGAGGCTATCTTGCTGCAAGCAAATGACAACAAACATGAAATGACCTTGAAAAGGAAAGGGAAGCCTTTGCTTTCCAATATTCTCAAGAGGAAGTAGAAAGAAGATGTATTTTTTGTTTGTTTGCTTGCTTTTGTGTCTTTGGTTTTAATCTCTCTGTCTCCTCCTTATCTCCCTTAAAAATA
The DNA here is from genome assembly GCA_004365215.1 of Cuniculus paca. NCBI lineage: Eukaryota > Metazoa > Chordata > Mammalia > Rodentia > Cuniculidae > Cuniculus > Cuniculus paca. The sequence goes on along the minus strand of RJWT010009548.1, from coordinate 20,807 downwards.
AATGTTATCAATAGACAGAGAACATATTGGCAATTGTTATTTATTAGTAGATTGGTGGAAAATATGCTTTTTGTTTTCATTTAATGGAAAGAATTAAGAGGAAGAGAAATAAAGAGGAAAGTTATGGGAGAGAATGAAAGAAGCAGTAAAAATGAAAGAAGAATAAATACATAAGAAAATTAGATAAATTCATTAGAATATGGCAGTACCTGGCATTTCTTTATTGCAGAAAGTGTGGACAATAATACTATATTTCTACTATTGTTTTCTGAATACCTTCAGTATCTCCTTTAATATTCTTTAATAACCCTGGAGTTAACAAAGCTGGTACTGAAAGATGAAAAATTAAATTGCTTCCCCAGAGTTAAACCTATTCATTATTTCTGGCACAAGTTTTTTTTTTTTTTTTTTAACTAACAAAACTTTACAATTGTAGTCCCTGCTTTTATGTCTCTGAAAGAGTTGACCTGCTATCCTGCATAGAAAAGGAGATTCTAGGAAGAAAGTGGTAGAGCAGGAGTCCTAAATGACAGAAATCCTCAAAGTTTCTCTAAGTCATGCTATGGAGCCAAATCTTGAATTCCACAAAGCAACTCCAGATCCTCACTTACATGGACCATTTTGTCCTTTCTGCCTTCTTTTTCAGCACTGTGGATCACTTTTTTGTTTTCCCTTTGAACAGAAGTAACATGAAAAGTACTTCAAGAAAATTTTGGGGAAAAAGAAATAAAAACAAACTCCAGGGCTGGGGATTTAGCTCAGTGGCATAAGCATCTGCCTGAAAAGCACAAAACTGTGAGTTCTGGAAAACAAACAAACAAAAACAAACAAAACTCCAGCACTCTTGTTTTCATTTCTGTTTCTTATTTCACTTACTTCAATCATTATAACATGCAATTTATCAAGTGTTATAGCTAAATATAATGAGAAACTTTTTGAAAAGAAGAATTTATGGCCATAGAAATCATGGCTTTCCTCTAGGACTGTTAATGTTTACTCTATAGTTTTCCTATCATCACTTGCCAGGGAGTTCACGTAATTTCCTTATATATCCTGGATTCCTGTAGCATGGTCGATGTGTGACATGACAGGGTCTGAGCAAGGGGAACCCTGCAACAAAGTTTGTGCTACAAGACTCTGTCCTGCTTTCAACTCCATTTGAAACTGGCTGATTTGGAAATTATCCAATAAATGATTAGATTTCTCTTTCCATGTATGGTTTGTGCTACTATTCCACAAAGTCATAGAGGCCCACTGAGACACTATGTGTCTGTATTGTTACGATTAAAAGCTGAAGATATTAGGGACTTCAGGTCCATGGTATCATCCTATCAGTGCCAGCTGGAAAAAGACAATTTACCATCAGTGCCCTTAGGCATTCCCAACGTGCCTTGACAGTTAATTATTTGTACAATTTATTTTTCACAAGGCATCAATGCCATCAAATGTAATCAGCCTATACTATATCCCTAATAATTGTTATTTTCCCCAAAATTATTGTTTTAGTTTGGATTCTTCCAGATATACATCACAAAACTAGAACTGAGTACAAGTGTTTTATTGGAAAGCACAGGTTACATCAATAGGAAAGGAAATGCGCAAGATGAATGGTGCATTATTAAGGCAGTTACCATCAGAAGTTTAATTCTGTAGATAATCTCCTGTAAACTGTTCAGTCTGCCTTAAATGTATTCCAACCAAGACAAAGGAACTAGGTAATTATGTACACTTTCCCAAGAGTCTTTGGTTGAGAGTTTCTGGTAGGGGTGTTAATGCTTGACATTTTCATAACACATGTGGGATGAGGGTTTCCCACCACTGTAGGAAAAAAAGCACTTGGGTTTAGAATACACATATTTTCACTTGGAACACACTGAACATTTGAGAGTTCATGGGTGGGGCACTGATAATATTCACCACACCTGGGTAAGTGCAGCGGCCGTTACATACTCATTCTCTGTCAGCACTTCATTCCATTTAACCACCAATTAATGCCAAGGGTTATTACTGCCCCACTTAGTACCAGCAGTAAGGTTCACAAATGTTTCAAACTGATGGACAATTCAAAATGTTATTCTGAAGATTTCCTTTTTAGGGCTTTTCTTGTTCTCCAGTGTCTTAGCCTCAGTTTCCAATAAAACAAAGCCTAAATCAGAAGCTCTGTCCTAGTACTTTATTGACGAGTGTAACCCAGGAAAGAGGTGTTGATAGAATAAGGTTAGAGTAGGAAGAGGAAAGAATACACATAAATAAGTGTACCAAGACCACTATAGCTTCATGACAAGCTGACTGCTTGGTCTTGAAGGATCTCTTCAGGAAAGCCACAAAAGTTTTGAATCTACATATAATTCATTTAGTGAGCAGAAGAAAGGAAGGTTTGTTTTGCTTCCATACCCTGTTCATCACTAGATTCCACTAGACACTAAATTTTGCTGTACTTGATACTAATTTCCTATTGTCTCGATACTAATTTCACTAAATTTTGCTGCACTCGATACTAATTTCCTATTGTCCTATTGGGGTTGCACTGAATAAAATTGAATTAAGCCTTGTGATTTTTCAAGCTTTCGTGTCAACAAAAAACCCAAGAGCAAGAGTCAGGTGCTGTGGGCTGGAGGGAGAAAACTGTAAATGTGCATGTGAACTTTAATAACATCTCTAAGATTAACCTATCTTACTCAAAGGAAACTTTTTTTGCTCTAACATTTCATTGTTTTGATTTACTTCATTTTAACTTGTCCATATGTTATCTTGTTTATGTATATATTTAGTAATTGGAAAACACAAATACAAGCTACTCCTTATTTTGTTCCCTGTTCACTGTTCATAATAATAATAAAAATGATAATAATAGCTAAGACATTAGGTGATTAAATATGGTAATTTTATTTAGTCCTCACACCAAATTTAAGTTTGGAAGTATTAAGTGACTTTCCCAAGTGATCAAGTTGCTAAGTGATGGAGGTGGATTAAAACTTCAGGTATTCTACTCTAGAGGTTAATTCTTAACTTAAAGTTATTATTCTTATTCTGTCATAATCACTGAAGAATCCCATCAAAAGCTGATTTGCTTTATAGAGGAGAAAGAAAAACGGAGTGAAGAAGTGAGTAAGGGCTTCATTTGGGAGAGAAGGGTAGTGCCATTCTAGAAATTTTTAAAAATCTTCATTTTCTTTCTAAAAATATTTTGAAATCAATGAGTTATATATTATTTTGCTATAATTGTTCTTTCCTTCTACTTATTTTACATGACTAGTCTGTGGTTATTTTTAATAGTAATATTGTTTGCCCAGTTGACTGTACAGTACAAGAAAGGCATACAGGTGAAATTTGTTATTTGTTAACTAAATATTGCTGACTTTGTTTTCCTGGAGAAGAGATTCTAAACAAAGTTATTTAATTTCAAAGTCAGATATCTTATGGATCCTGTTTCTCCCTGCAATAGTATTTTGATATTTTAATATATAAAAGAGTTAAGCTTTAAAAACACTTCCAACTTTTTAATAAATCATTAAATGAATATGTCAGCATGAAGTTTTTCCCAAGTGATGAGGTGTTAAGTAATAGATCATCCTTATTAGTGATTTTCTTTGCAGATTGTTTTGTGTGAAATAAGATCCCCTATGAATGCTCCGAAACAGCGTGTAATGGCTGCTAATCACCCTAGTGTCAGAGCTTATAGCTTCAATATATCTTTCTCAGACTACATGAATTGACTGTAACAATTTGAAGACCTAGTACTTAAAACAGCCATCAAATAAATTCTCAGTCCCATTTCGCCTAAATGCACATTTGTATTTATGATAGAGGAGGGTAGTTGTCCTTAGTCATGAAGAAATTCTCATTGAAATCTCACTTTCAACTTTTTCTAAAATAATCAAAAGGTGGGCTCTTTATTGGGGAAGCATTATGCAAATAAAATGGAATGACGTATGGGATAAAATACCATAGGGCCCCCTCTTAACTACATTGGGACAATTGACTCTACCTTGAAGAGGGTATTTATTTCCTACTATTCGAAGGCAATATGTGAGAAGATAGGAACAGCTCTTTTGAAAAATGAGATGCTACAGTAGTCATTGCTGGTTTCTTGTTATCCGACTTGAAGACCTGTAATGCTATTCTCTTTTATCTGGTTTTATACTACTTTGTTTTGTTTGAGTTTATTGTCTGTAAATGTATGAACAGCCAGTTTGAAGAAAGCAAGAAACACTAGGGTAACCATTGTTAATCTCCTGTTGTTATGTTTTGAAAACCTGTATAGCTTGCAGTGTTCTGTTTTGAAATGCTATATTATGTTTGACTCTATTCTGTTTTCTTTTGCTTTGTTTTGTTCTGTTTTGTTCTATTCTCTTTAAAATAAAAAAAAAGAGGGTATTTATTTTATCTCAGGTTACCTTTTCTTTCCTTGTTAACGCAGTAAGTGTTTTCAGCTCCAGTCCTTCTGTTCCTGCATTGAATGAAGCTGATATTATAGTCCCTGGCTGTTTTCCACTTACTTTATGATTGAAGTTAGCTACTTTCTTTTCTTCAGAAGTAACTAAATCTGTAGGACTGAACTTTCAAGTATTTCTTATCAGTGCCTTAGTTCTAGTGCTTGCTTCATCTTGTTCTGATACACTTGAGTCTGAGATTTTCCTCATTGCTCTGTCCCATACTATTTAGGGCATTTAGTTTACTTTGTGAGCTTCTGCTTTTCCTCTCCTTCATTCTTGCAAGTCATTGAATTTTGACTTGCTCAAAGTGTTCAACAGGTGGGTTGGTTTTGACTCTTGTTCTCTTGAGTAAGTAAAAGAATTAATGAGGAGGGTCTTCCTTAATTGTCTGATAATTCTGCCTTTTTATGATGCTTATTCATATCATTGTGTATATATTCTTATATCTGTATAAACTCTATTCCTGCAGAATAGGTATATTTTTATGAATTCAAGGAATTGATAGGAAAAAAAATGTTATGTATGCCTGCATCAAGGTGCGGAAAGGATAAAGAGACCTCAAACCTCAGTTACTTTTGGAGTAGAATTTCTATTCCTAGGACATTTGCTAGACAGAAGCGTCCTTAAAGCAAAAAAAAAAAAAAATTGCAAGGAGTTTCATGATACTATGAGCTGAAAACTTGATGAATTTTGGTAGCAAAATCTTTGAAAATTTAATGGAAATTGTAGAAGCTAAGAAATGCACTTTTCCAAAATAGCAAACACATTTTATGCTCTAAGAAATGGATGACTTGAATATATTTGAGGGAATATATTGAGGATGTCACTTTCATAGGACATTCAGCTATGTAAATTATAACAGAAGATAATCATCAGAAAAATGTACTGAATTTTATTTAATTTGACTTTGCTTTGTAATTTTTACCTTCTCAATAGACACGGAAGCATGTATTGCTTTTTGTTTAAATGTGCATGTTACATGGTTTAGATCAGTAATGGAGAACTCTTTAGAGATGGAGTGTCAAGCTGCAACCCAAAACCCACTTATTTATCACAAAATGCCAACACTGCAGAAGACTGAGGTTTCAGTTCAGGAAAGACAACTTTATATTAACATCTTTTGTATGAAAAGAAAAATACAGTAATGTACATGCCATAGGTTCACCACCACTAGTTTAGATCTTAAAATGTTCCCCAAGTCCAGTGAGTTAAAGGCATTGGTGACAGTCTGTCACACTAGTAGGAGGAAGTAGAACTTTTAGGAGGTGAGGCTTAGTGTTAAGTTATTGGGCCTGTGTTCCTGAAGGGCTTCTGGGATTACCAGTCCCTCCCTCACTCTCCTTTTACAAGGTGGGCAGCTTGGCCACATTCTCTTTATGATAGTCTGCCTTTCCACAGGCCCAAAGTAGTGAGGCCAAACAACATAGACTGCAAGCTCAGAAACCATGAACCAAAAAACATTTTTCTTTTAATAAGTTGATTTATTTCAGGTATTTTGTCACAGTGACAGAAAACCACCATAATATGCTTACAGTATTCGTGCTTTCACATTTGTTTAGTATCTGTGATGTGTCAAATACCGTGAAAAAACTGAGACCCAATATCTCTTCTTTTACAAAGATTTCAATTTGCTGGAAGAGTCTATCCTATAACCTAAAAATTACTTAATTTGCAATAAGTTGCAGGTAATAGAAAATAATTTATTTTTCTTATTAGAACTCTATGTATGTATTTTATTTCTATGTATTTTAATGAGTTTTTATGCACTCGTACCTGTTTAAATATTCTCTCTATAGTTTTCATGTAGAGTAACTTAGATTTAAAGGCCAAAGGTGTTGCACTCTTTCTGGCTTCCAGTGAGTTTATTAAGATAAAATAGCATTTAAAATATCAAGAGAGTAGAAATAGAGGCTCTGTTAAAAATGTGTCTTCACATCAAGTGTGAATGAACAGTTCTGCTCTGTGAGAATGAGAGAACTTGATGATACTGAGAGAGGAACAAATACAAGGCATCACTTTAATTTTCTTCTAGACAAAAACATGCAAGATAAAAGCAAAGTACTATAACATTTTCCCTCAAAATTTGCATCATAACAAAAATGGATTGCAAACTGAACAGTGATCAACCCCAAACTACAATGGTTCCCAGGGTTCATTTATCTTGAATGGAAATTTGACACACATATCACTCCGAAAAATTATGATTTATATCACTAGTTCATTTCTTTCTTTCCACTACCATCACCCAAGGCTACCTTCTGTTTGAGGGCAAACCCAGTACCAAACACCTGCATGGCAGCTACGGTCTCTGCTTTCCTTTCCGATGATGTTGGCCTGATCCATCTGCAGGATGAGTTTGCATGCCAGTTCTGATTATTCAAGTGGGACTAGAGTTCTGAGGAATCTGTGAGAATCCAAAAAACATCAAGGAAATTGCTTTCCTTTTCCCACCAGCTTTCTTTATCTATGTATATCAATGTTCCTGGCTTTCTGATCTGTCTGATATGAGTGAACCTGCATATCAATGAGTCTTACCTTGATTCAGCGCCAGTCATTGTGGGGTAATTAATTGGCACAGTGATTGGCAAAAGCCCAGGCTAAATTTTTGTAGGTGATTTGTGGCATAGATAATTGTCTGCATGTGAATAATTTCTAAAATTGTAGTTAGCAGAAGGTAAATGATGTTTTGGTTCTAAAGCAGCCACAAATATATTACTGCATAAAATTATAAATATCAGAGAATTAAATTTTGACTTTTAAATTTTTTTTCTGATAAGGATTCTGGGACATACAAAAATTACTTTTGAACATTCATTATAAATTGCTAGTATACTGTAGTATTGCCATACATTTTTTCCCTCAAATATAGAAATTTTAATATTTTTCTCCTCTCATGAAGGATTAGGAAAATTTTGGTGAGTTTGTTAATTTATTAAAAATTATCAGAGTCCTACAATATGTGAGAAACTGTATGTGTCATTGGGACTTACTCAGAAGAATTGTCTAAGATATTAGACATGAGAAAATAATGCAAAATAACTTAATCAAGAAGCAACTATTAAATTCATTGAATTTAGTAGCTAAATTACATAACTGTATATGATAACTGACTATAAACCTGATTTTATATAAACCAAACCTGACTTTAAATAAAAACTAATTTTATTTTATTTTACTTTACTTTATTTTAGAGAGAATAAAACCAAGCAAAATAAAACAATATAGTCAATCAAAACAAAACAGTGAATACGATACAGGACTTCAAAACAAAATAATAGGAAATCAAATAATGGCTACTATAATGATTTTTGTTATTTTCAAAGTAGCTGCCTATACCATCAGACATAATAAAGTCAAACAAAACAAAACAGAAAAAAATGAATAAAAACGAGACAATGAAAGCAATATACAGAGCTTCAAAACAAGATAATAGGAAATCAACAATGGCTACCATAATATATCTTGTTATTTTCAAAATAGCTGCCTATACCATCAGACATAATAAAATCAAACAAAAGCAAAACAGAATAAAACCAAACAAACCAGAACAATGAAAAGGAAATTAACAATGGCTGCTACCTTCCCTTTTTAGGGAGATAGACTTTTATTTATTTATTTATTTATTTTTGGACCAGAAATTGAACTCAGGACTTCATACTTGCCAGGCAGAAGCTGTTGCCACTGAGCTATAACTCTGGCCTTAACTTTCCTTTTTAGACATTTCTTCTCCTTTCGTTTTCACAATATCTATTGTATATTTTGGATCCCACTAACTTCTTCAGTTTTTTATACTAGGGAGACAACACGATGTTCACCCATGTGAGTCTTAGCCATTTCACCAATGAGCATGATCTCAAGTTGCATCCATTTACTTACAAGAACCTTGTGATTATCCTTCATTATAGCTGAGTAGCTGTTCGCTGCATAAAAATGCCATATCTTCCTTATCCATTCTGTGGTGGGTAGGCAAGCTAGCCCTGATTTTTTCTGTTTCCCGGTTGCATTGAGCATTGTTTTCTCTCCTTTGACTTTCAGTCTATGAATTTCCTTCAGAGTTAAATGTGTTTCTTGTATACCTCATATTGGTGGATCATGTTTCTTGATCCACTCTGCCTGTGTTTCTTTTTATTGGTGAATTGAGGCCATCTACATTAATGGTTATAACCATTATGCACTGGCCCATCTCTGTCTTACTATTTTTGTGCTGTTGACTCCCTACTTTTCTCCTCTGTTCAATTGCATGTCCTGCTCAGTGATCCCCCTCTGCTGTTCCTAAAAGCACGGTCATTTTTATCTCTTTCTAGAATGTCTTTCAGTATTCTTTGTAGGGTTGGTTTGGTGGATATGAATTCCTTCAGTTGTCATTTGTCATGGAAGTATCTTATTTCTCCCTTAATTTTGAAAGATATTTTTTTCAGGGTACATCAATCTGGATTTGAAGTTGTTTTCTTTCAGGATTTGAAATACTTTAATCCAAGCTGTTCTTGACTTGATGGTTTGTGTTGAGAAGTCTGTTATGATTCTAATGGGTTTTCTTTTATAAGTGATCTGTTTCTTTTCTCTGACAGCTTTTAATAGTCTATTCTTGTGCTGAATTTCTGGAATCTTGATTATTATATATCTGGGTGTAGATTTATTTTGGGTATGGCTAGTTGGAGTTCTGTAAGCCTCACTTATCTAAGCATCAGGTCCTTTTCCCATGCTTAGAAAGTTTTCTGCTATTCTGTAAATAGTCTTTTTATGTCATTTGTGTTGACTCTTGCTTTTTCATAGGCACCTATCAGTCTTAAGTTATTTTTCTTTGCATCATCTTGCAGCCAAGGAATCATTATTTACTTGTTTTTTGTTATTTTTAAGAGATCTTTACTTTTGCTATTATTAGCTGCAATTCTGCCTTCACGATTTGAAAGTCTATCTTCAGCTTCTTTTAAGTGGTTTTACCAGCTTTCAATGGAGTTTTTAATTTCCTGAATATCTTTGAATCTGTTTCATGCATTCTAAATCTTTTCTATATTGCTCATTCAAGACTTCCCTCTTTTTCCTATGTTCGTCTTTTTTTTCAATCTATGTGTTCTTTAGATATGCTGAGGAACCATTTTATTATGCATGTCATTTCTTCTTTTACCTGAGATATTATTTCTGATATGATTTCTTTTATATCCTCATGAAGTAGTTTCTTTACTTCAGTTGCCATCACCCCAGAAATTTTAGGTGTGTGACTTCCCCTTTCTTCCATGTCCGTGTCTTCTGGACTTGTTCTGTGTGGGCTGACAGTCTGAAATTGCCTTTAGTTCTTTCATCTTGACATTTTCTTGGCTTCCTCCAGATGAACCAGTTGTAGTGTCTCAGGCACTTCCTGCACTGGTTACCCATCCATGGTGTAGGAGAATGGGTTAAGCATCTGGGTTTCTCATAGCCTAGGTTCCTGGGGAGGCAGTGTGCCATGTGTTGGGCTTCTCCAGACATGTGCAGCTTCTTCAAGGTGTGACTGGCTCATTGTCCTGGCCTGCGCTGGCTACAGGTCCCCAATGGGAGCCACTGGGCTCATGGGGGTGGCATGGGCTGCCTAAAAATTGATTTTTAAATAAAAACAATGTGACTTTACATTAAAACAAACCAAATGTTCAGTGAACTTTAAATAAAAAACAAATAATGAACATGACTCTTTTTTTGTACCTAGAATTGAATTCACAACCTCACACTTGCCAGGCATTCATTGTACTGCTGAGTTATATATATCTCCAACTCAAACCTAACTTTAGATAAAAAACAAATAGTGAACATCTCTTAAATGACCCAAATCATACTTGTTTCTGAAGCTACAGGGACAAAGAAGCTTAGACTTTTTCAACTTTTAAGCTTAAAATCAACTGCTCAAAGTATTTAAATCAACCTGCTCTTCAGTGCCTTACTTTTAAGTGATAACAACTTCTTTCAGAAGGTTTTCCTGAAATTTCCTACCTGGGTGAATGTTTCTTATTCAGAATTCTAGGTGTGGTGCTGCCATTGAGTTTTAAATTTTCTAATACTCTATTCTAGCATTATGTTTTTGCCAGGACTCAACTTTATACCTGCATATATAAATTGATCCTTACATACTTATTTAACTCAACTGAACTGAACAGAAAGGTTAGTGGAGTTGAATTTTTGTTAAGTTTTTCAAGTAATTGGGTAAGATGGGAGTAGAATATACATAGTAGAAATAACAAACTGTTCAGGCAACTATAAAGAGGTTAATGGCATCAAGGGAATGGGAAGGAAGAGTAACTACAAAATACAAATCTCAAGAGTAAATAAAGAATTTAAAAAATCTTTTATTACTAAGAATCATTGAAGCATTTATGTAGGGCTGCAACATGATCAGATTTATTTGTATCCAGAGTGAAGTTAGGAGGATAGATTAATAGGAATTTAGTTAGAATGTATAGAATGAATTGAAGCAAGAGGCAATGTGAGCCAGGACCAGAGGCAATAAAATGGTGGACAAATTTGGAGACAAGAGATGGAAGTACCAAGCATTTAATAACTACTCAGATATGGCTATTAAAATATATTTGTGGGGAGGATTAATAATTTTGTACATATACTACAGACATACAGTGAGCAATCAGGTATATTAGTTTTGTATTTAAATGAGGATTTTAGTTCAAAACCCAGGAGTCTGATATTTAAGAAGAGAGAACAGTGCAAAAGAGTAAGGGAACAGATGAACTCAAGCTGTCTCCACATTTAGTGTGGATATAGGATTGAATTCAGTGGATAAAGTTCAGAATGCTTGGAGATGACAGAAGACGAGTGTAAAGAATTAGGCAGTGGGGAAGCTGGGGATATAGCTCAGCAGCATAACTGCCTGCTTGGCAAGCATGAGGTCATGAGTAAAAAAGAATTAGGCAGAAAAACCTGAAAATTAAGGAGAAAAGGAATTGATGATAGGAGAAAATAGTCACTAAAGTTAGATAAGTTACACAGATTCTGGAAAACTTTATCAATGTGACACTGTAGAACTGATGATGTGTAAGTTATCTATTGCTGTGTCATATTAAATCTCCCCAAAATTTAGCAGCTCAAAGCAATGTAATTATTTTCTCATAGTGTTTCTTGGTCAGGAATATGGCCTTGGATTATATGGCTATTCCTTCAGAGACTGACAGGCTGTCATCTAGAACTAGATTTTATATGGAAGTTTGACTGGGAACAATTTACTAAATATTGAAAGTGGGCTATATGTCATAAACTGATGAATACCCAGTATAAAGAAAATGTGGTGTTTACATACAATGGAGTACTACTCTGTTATAAGAAGGGTACATTTGAGTCATTTGTGGGATAATGGATGCTTCTTGAAATCATAATTTTAAGTGAAATAAATCATAAACACAGGTTTAAATACAACATGGTTTCTCTTATATGAGAAACCCAAAGCATACACAAATTAAAGGGCAAGATAAAACATAGATAATAGGAAATAGCGAGATAGATGTTTGGTAAAAGGAAAGGTGAGTTGGAGATGGAGAGGGGAAGGAAGGAAGGGGATGAGGAAAGAATTAAGATGTGTCCTCTATCAACTACCCACAATGACACAAAACCTTCCATGATGCATAGCAAACATGAACTAATGAAAAGAAATATTTAATTTAAAAAAGAAAGGTTGGAGCCAAAGTAGTGGTGCCCAAGGATTGTTTTGTGTATTAAATAAGTCACTTAACTGACTTTAATGATTTTAATGCCCCTTCCACCTTACCTATTCTATTACCTCAATCAACTGTTTATAACAATTCAAAAAGTATGCTTAGATTCCTTGTACAATTTAAAATGTAAAGATTCATTCACCAAGTAAGATGATTTATTGGATTGTGCAACTATCATAAAAATCAGGTTACCTGTATGTTCCTAAACATGAGGCTGTCTGAGGGTATGAGGAAAGCTAACTATTCCTGCCTGAGTGGTACTGTCACAGAGCCAACCAGTCCACCATGTGCCTGTGGATTTAGAGTTTAAACCTTAAGGTTTCTTTATGAAACACTTTGCCCAGTGTCACTTCTGCATGAGTGAGTGTTCTAGCCTCATCAAGGACACTACAAAAGGAACATGAATAGGGTAGATCCAACTTTTGATAGATCTGGAAGACAGTTTAAGATCACTGAAGGATGCTATAAACAAATGTATAGAAACTACTATCGGAGAATGAAAAATAAATTTAAATTTGCATTAACCTACATTTAAGTATCATTCATTTAAACTTCCATTTTCTGTGAGGGGAATGGACTGCTTAGAAGCAGGTCAATATTGTAAATAGTAAGTCTACACCTCCAAATTACTCTAGGACTGGCAGAAGCTGAATGCTTAATTTATGGTTAATGCATGATTGAATGTTAAATGACAGTCATAAGGGACTTTCTGAGATTATCTGATTAGCTTTTAGCATCCAGAGATCTCTTCTCAGTGGAATCTGTGTTTTATAACTAAAAATGAGTAACATAAATGTCTAATAGAGACTTTTTGATTCACATGCTAGCAACAAATACACTCACAGAGGGCAAACCATAGGAAAGCATGTAAGAAAGAGTTTGAGATTTTAAGTATTTGGTGAGATTTTTTTTGTACAGGAAATATTTTATTATTATTTGTTAATATTTTACGGTAGTACAGTTTTGCTTTGTTTCTTTGTAAAAAAGAATTCTAAAATGCATTTGATTATTTTTTGAAAAATAACTGTTCTTTCATTTTGAAGATAATAAAACTGAAAGAAATAAAACAGAATAGAGTCATTCAAAACAAAGCAATGAACATGATACAAGACTTCAAAACAAGTTAAAATGAAACCAACAATGGCTATCATGATGCCTCTTGCTATCTTCAAAATAACTTACCATACCATCAGGCTCAGTAAAATCAAACAAAACAGAACAGAATAAAACCAATCAAAATAAAACAATGAAAGCAATACAGGACTTCAAAACAACACAATAAGGATACTACAGTGGCTACCATAATGCATCTTGTTATCTTCAAAGTAGCTGCTTATACCATCAGGCATAATAAAATCAAACAAAACAAATAGAATAAAATCAATCAAAAGAAAACAATTAAAACAATACAGGGCTCTGAAACAAGATAATAGGAAATCAACAACGGCTACTATAATACATTTTGTTATTTTTGAAATACCTGTCCATACCATCAAATGTAATAAAATCAAACAAAACAGAATAAAGCCAAGCTAAACAGAACAATGAAAACAATACAGGGTTTCAAAACAGAATAATAGATTAACAATGGCCATGGCCTTCCCCCTGTAGACATCTCCTCCCTTTTCACCTTCATGACATCTATTGTGCATTTTGGATCCCATTAGCTCCTTTAGTTGTTTTATACTAGGGAGACAACACGATGTTCACCCATGTGACACTGAGCCATTTCACCTATGAGCATGATTTCAAGTTATATCCATTTACCTACAAGAGCCTTGAGGTTATCTTTCTTTATAGCTGAGTAGCTTTCCATTATATAAAAATGCCATATCTTTCTTTTTCATTCTGCAGTTGTTGGACAAGCTACTTCTACTTATTTTCTGGTTCCCTGTCACATAGAGTATTGTTTTCTCTTCTTTGACTTTTAGTCTATGAATTTCTTTTTGTGTTAAATGAGTTTCTTAAAAAGCATATTGATGGATTCTGTCTCCTGATCCACTCTGCCTGTATTTCTTTTTATTGGTGAAATGAGGCCATCTACATTAACAGTGCATGTTATAACCAACATGCACTGACTCATCTCTGCCATGCTATTTTCCTGCTGTTGGCTGCCTACTTTTCCCCTCCATTCATTAGTCTGCCCTGCTTGGTGATGTCCCTCTGCCATTGTTCCTGGAACTGTGATCTTTTTATCTTTCTCTAGAATGTCCTTCAGTATTTTTTGTAGGGTTGGTTTGGTGGTCATGAATTCCTTCAGTTGTTCTTTATCATGGAAATATCTTGTTTCTCCATTAATTTTGAAAGATAGTTTTGCAGGGTACATCAATCTGGATTTGAAGTTGTTTTCTTTCAGGATTTGAAATACTTCACTCCAAGCTCTTCTTGCCTTGATGGTTCATATTGAGAAGTCTGTTGTGATTCTGGTGGGTTTTCCTTTATAGGCGATCTGTTTCTTTTCTCTAACAGCTTTTAATATTCTGTTCTTGTGTTGAGTTTCTGGAAGCTTGACTGTTATATGTCTGGGTGTAGATTTATTTTAGTTATGGCTAGCAGGAGTTCTATATGCCTCAATTGTCTGAATATCATGTCCTTTCTCATGTTTGGGAAGTTTTCTGCTATTACTTTGTAAATAGAATTTCAATGTCATTTGTGTTGACCCCTGCTTTTTTACTGACACCTATTATTCTTAAATTATTTAGTTTTGCATCATCTTGCAGCCATTGAATTGTTATTTCCTGGTTCCTCATTATTTTTAAGAGGTCTTTGCTTTCATGATCACAAGGTGCACACCTGGTTTCAAGGTCTGAAAGTCTATCTTCAGTTTCTTCCAAGCAATTTTGCCAGCTTTCATTGGAGTTTTTAATTTCTTGGATATCTCTTTGAATCTGTTTCATGCATTCTAAATCTCCTTATATTGTTCATTCATGGTTTCCCTCATTTTCCTATGCTCCTCTATTTTTTTTTAATCTGTGTTTTCTTTAGAGATGCTTAGCAATTCTTTTATTATGTTTTTCATTTCTTCTCTTACCTGAGGAAGTATTTCTATTCTAATTTCTTTTATAGCATCATGAAGTTGTTTCTTCAGTTGCCATCACTTCAGAAACTTCAGGTGTATGACTCCCACCCAGTCTTTTCCACATTTTCATCTGCTGGGCTTGCTCTGCTTGGGTCGGAATCCAGAGATTGCCTTTAGCTTCTTCATCTTCCCTGGGTTCTTTCAAACAAGTGGGTTGTGGGTCCCAGGTACTTGCTGCATTGGCTACAATTTCTCCTGAGCATGACTGTTTGATTTCTCCTGTCCAGTGCTGGTTACAGGTATCCAATGGTGGCCACTGGGTGTGCTGGTGCAGGGCTGGCTTCTGTTTTTCCCAGCCCTTGCTGGCTACCTGAGGCAGAAGCCTGAGAGTTGCTGGAGTTCCCCCAGGGCAGGGCCTGCCACTGCTTCCCTACTGAGCTGGTTACCAGTGGGCAGTGTTTTCAGATGGCTGCTCAAGAAAATCTGTTCTAAATAGATGTGTTTATGCCTTGGCTTAGGTCACCCATTGAGCTATTATATGAACACGTTATGTTGAAAACACACAAATTTGAATGCTCAAAAGTGAAAATGTATGATTAGAATTAATTTTGATGTAAATCATTTGGTTTCTGTGTACACAATCATTATGACCGAGTTACTTTTAAAATTAGTGTTACATGTCAATATTCAATGCATGATGTGTCAGTTGTATAGCTTCCACCTGGTAAAATTTAAGAGCTACAACACACTGATGATTCTCTTGTCTGTTTTTTTTTTAAATCAAGAACTTTGGGGGAACATTTAGTTTATTTTTTCTTGAGGAGAATTATAGATTAGAGAAATGTGGAAACAAAGGACTGTGCAATATTCTATGGGCCTGTTTTATGAAAGCTTTTTCTGGATCATTACTATGTTACTACATATTGTGAATTTTCAAAAAGGGAATTTGTATAAAAATTTTTCTATGGAATTTTGCATAGAGCTCTTTTTGTGTAACAATTATTTGTGTAACTCCTATATTTTACACATGACAGAACTGGACAGGTAAAGTGACTTTCTGAAGACCATGTGATATTTCAGTGATATAGGCTAAAATTAGCAACAAAACTGGAATTTTATTCCTCCTATTTCTGTCTTCAAACTAATGATGGATCTCATAAATAGTAAATATATACTAGATTTCTAAATTAGTTGTTTAAATTTTTGGTAAATACTTTCTAAATTAGTTGTTCTACAAAAGTCTTTATGAAGTTCAAATGTCAGTATAGTCATACATTTCCTTTAAGATAACACATCAGCCATACTTACTTCCAATTATTTTTATAATAATTTAGAGCTTAAGTAAAGTGCTTTATATGAAAACAAAACCCATTATTTTGTTAAAGAGTGCTTATTTATTAAAGAGATAATTTTTCTGTGGAATATTAGCAAAAACTCGATATTAAGTAAAAAAAATTAGCTTTCCATCACTATAACAAATACATGGTATAATAAATTTATAAAGAGAAAACTTTTATTTTGGTTTAGGTTTCAAGATTTTTGTTCATGACTGGTTGGTATCTTTGTTTTTGAGCCTGAGGCAGAGGCAGCACATCATGGCAGGATTCTGTGGCGAAGCAAAACTGCTGACGTCCTGGTCAGGATGTGAAAGAGAGCAAAAAGGCTATCAAGGAATCCACATACCCTTTAAGGACATGGTTCCAATCACCTGAAGACCTCTTGTTAAGACCCTCCTCTTAATGGTCACACATCCTAACAGAACAACTCAGAGAGCCTTAAACGCATGGGCCTTCAGAACACACTTATTTAAACCATAGTATACACACAATAAACATTTGTTAAAGAAAAGGAAGATGCTGATAAATTGATAAAGTATAAAATATTCTTCAAAGGTTTCTCTTGGATATCTTCTTTCAATTGAATTTGTGATAATATAATTTGTTTTGATACCGAATACTAGAATTCATTCTAGTAGAAATCCCATTTTGATTATCTCATTTTATAGGAACACATATTTGACCAGGTTCATAGACTGGATGCTAGATGGCTCAGTGCTAGATGACTTTCCTGTGATACAAAGAATGGTGAGAATCAGCTAATGGATGTTTGTTTGAAAAGAAGAAAAAACATTTAGCTTTTAAGTTAATGCCAAAAACATTTATAATTCAAGAGCCAGAGCAGTATACTAAATCACTAATACATGAACTTACCAGCAAGTTTTTTATTTCATCTATAAAGTGCTGTCCTTATACAATATTGAAAAGATATCTAAACAAGAAATTATTTTACTATGCAAACCAACTGCCCTCATTGCATTTATTACATTTATCATTTCTCAGCTATTTCAATAAAGTCTTCAGATAGCTTAATATTTTCCAAATCTTACCAACTTTATCACAAGAATAATTGTTATATTTTTTAGCCTTCATTTAGTGAAGTTTTATAGTTTAATTTCTTGGATGTTTTCTGTAAAATAAATTTTTTGAAAAATATTAAACACTTTTCTGCCAATTAAATTTTTTCTTTTTAATTTATTATCTTTATATTCTTTCCCAAGGCCACTAATTATTTTCCCTCTTGCAGCCACAGCTTAATAAGCAGTTAATTTTGTTCTTTCAGAGCTCCATTGTTCTTGGAATAGTCATGGTTTTTTTGCAAAGCACAGGTGGATAAAGTATGGACCTCATGCTGCTTCTGCTTCTGTCATGCTACTTAATAAAACAGAAATACTAAATACAGCAATTAGAAAAAAGCATCAAATAAAGGGTGAACAATTAAAATGATCAGAGTTTTAGGAAACTTGGTAAGCTTTGTAAGTTACATAAAAGTGACCACATTCCTGCTTTAATTCTGAAATTAATTATAGTAACATATTAATTAAAATAATGAACTGGACTTTTCTTAGTACAGTCTTTGTTCTTAGTTTGAATACAATGTGAGATATTTTTTGACCTGATCCATAATGATTTGAATATAAGGACATAAAAAGAATCTATTGGAAAACATAATGTGTTACCTTAAGAGGCTCAAATTGTGCTTACAGTGGAACTTAAATAAACAGACTATACCAAATAAAAATAAAGTGACAATTACTCATCCCAGAAACTGTAAACTTACAGATGTTAACACAAGAAGAAAATGAATATCAGGTGAGTATACACTAAAATTCACAATATTTCAACTCATAGCCTGAAAAGCAAAATTCAGAAAACCTCTACACAAATGCTACACATTTTTCACACTATTAGCAACACTGTTCTTGTGATGCAGAAATTAGCTCAGATACAGTTCAACTTTTGTTTCTCCCCTTTCTACTTCTCCATGCATCTTCCCTTATCTCTTCTCATCTTTTTGCTCTTCTTATTCTTTTTCCTTTTCTTTCATATTTTGTCATCCTTAATTAATCTCTTCATCAGTGTCTTCTCCTCTTCCTCATGGACTTCCTTATTCCTAGAGCCAGACTTCCTGCTGATAATCTTCATCTCCAAATGAATGTGTGTACAGAGGCAAAATTCTACAAATTTAGTTGTGGAGTTTCTTAAATATTACACAATTCTTTATTATGTATCATCAAACTGAGATAGCTCCTAACTAGGTACCAGTTAGGATTCTAGTGAGTTTCTGGCCTCTTCTAGATGCTTTTGTCTCTTGGAGAAAATAGGTAAACATTTGATCAGATATTTTACAGAAAAGGAAATGTAAATGTCTCATCAATATATTTAAAAAATATCCATGTTCTTCTGATCAAAGAAATACAAAATCAGCCATTGCTAAAATACCATTTTAGATCTGTTAAATAAACAAGCTAACCAATTTCAGGGGAAAGAGATCCAGTGTGTGGAAACTATAATCTCAGATACTCTTAGAAGATAAATTGGTGCGACCTCTTTGGAACAATGTATACCTTTAGATATATATGTGTTTCATCTAGCATTTCTATTTTTAAAAATTAGGCTCAAAGATATTTTATACGCATGAAAAAAATGTTTGCATATGAATACTCATTCCAGCATTGATTTAAACAGAGACTATGGCTGTATTCTTTGTTCACTGAAAAATGTGAAAGTAAGCTCAGTATTAGTAGAGTTTGTTGACTTGCTTGCTATTTTAATTCAACATAATTATGTATATTTTTTCTATAAAATGTTTTATTTAAATAATATTTGAAACTCTAAAATGAAATAAAATATTATTCTTTATAAATTTTTAATATACCTTTAAACAATAAATACATTTTTAAAAACAAAAAGAAAAATTATTTAATTTTGCAAAAACAAGCATTTTTAATATCAATTACTTTGTTTAGATGTAGATAAACTAAAAATGATTTTGAGATTATATGATAAGATTGCTAAGAATCACTCTATAAGGTCTTATTGGTTTATATTATAATGATCATCAATCTCTTTTCTGATGACTGGTGATACTTATGTACATCCTTCTTAGGGATAGTTCTCATTTTATTTCTAATGCACATGTGTTCTCTTTTATGATTGCAGGATTCTAGAAAGCCTTATTCAGCATAGGTCTCCTTTGTTATTAGGGATTCTCAGTAAAGCTGTTGAATGAAGTACTTAAGATCAGCAAAGGCCAAGGAAGGTAGCACTTTGGGTCTAATATCAATTGGGGTGGAAAGTTATCTGAGTTATCCACCAAGGTGATGCCAGATGTATTTTATGATCAAAACATTGCACCTTGAGAAGATTGGCTTGACATAGGGAAAGCCCAAGCTAATTGACTCTTTATATCAAATTATTCCAAAGCCTTGGAAGAAAAATAGATTTTTATAGAATGAATAGCTATATTATTATATCATTAATGATTCATAATTGAAGCAAGTTTATTAGATTAGTCCAGGCAGAAGGAGACTGAAACAGTTTGGCCTGAGGAGCATAGACTAGAATGAGTCTAAGATTAGGAAACAGTCAGGTTAGTTCCAGTGTCTGAGGTGTGAATGCATTAAAACAGTGAACTGGGTATGTGGAGGAAGTGGAAAGTGCCCTACTTTTGAGTTAAGGCACAAAGTATAAGAAATTGGTCATTAGACACTGTGGCCTAAAAGATAGAATTAGTAAAAAACAGATGGTTGGTTACCCAGGCCAACCTCAATCTTATGAGATTATTTATGACCACATTTTCTTATGCTGGGAAAGCAAGGATCAGAGAACTATATTTGAATCTTGCCTCTGATGTCCCCTGAGGGTTTATGCAGGTTATTGCAATGTATCTCAGTTCCCTCATCTGTGAAACATAAATAATTTATAATATCAACCTTGATAAAGGGTACATTTACTGTGGCCGTTATTAGAATCAGTGAGTTCTAAAATACAAAGCATTTCAAATCATCAACTATTCTGTTTTAATGTGGTAAAATATGCATAACCTAGAAATTACCATTTTAACCACTTTTAAGTGTATAGTTCAATGGCATTAAATTTGTTCACATTATTGTGCAATTATCATCACAGGCTGTTATGGTTGATACATTGCATCAACTTGAGAAGTTTAGAAGTTTAACTGAGAGACTCAGCAGGAAGCCAAGGTTCTTAATTTCTAAATATCCTCATTCTGTGCAGAGGAGGGCTAGGAGATTTTGTGAGTGCTACACCCACACTGGGGGGGCAGGCTGTGTACAATATAAGGGAGGAGAAAAGGCTTGCTTTT
>RJWT010009547.1:0-25051 GCA_004365215.1 Cuniculus paca | reverse complement strand
TGTACCATAATAAGCTGTTTGTTATCACTGAAAGCTCTCAAAGGTTCACCATCAGTGGTACACTATGTTTAAATGTTGGTATTTCCCCCTGAAATTCACATGTTGAAACCCTAGCCACCAAAAGGGTTATATTAGGAGATGGGAGGTGATTGGGTCATGATGATGGATACCACATCTATGGGATTAGCATTCTAGAGAGCCCCACCACGTGAGGACATACTGAGAAGTCAGCAGTTTTACAGCCCTTACCACACTCAGCCCTGCTATACCCCGATCTCAACTCCAACCTCCAGAACTGTGAGAAATAAATTTCTATTGCTTTCATGGACCTTTAAATTAATTAAAAACTTCGTCCTATTATAAACAACCCTGCAATGAACATCTTCACACATTAAAATGGTATAGCCTTGAGTTTGTGGAGTGAAAATACTACTTAAAAGGACATTTTGCCCTTTAGAAGATGAATCCCTATAAGGCAAAGTACTTTGTATTTTGTACAGGTTCTATAAATGTTCATTATCACAGCATGATATACGGGTGTCACAGAGTCCTTTGTCCCCAACATTGTGGAAGGCGCTGTGGGTAGAAATAAGAAAATGTAAGAGTGACTTCCACCATCAGAGAAAGCAGACTGCTCCATAGGAGGCTTCGCAGGGCAACATGACAGAACACAGCCATAGCAGGATGCAAGTACTGTGCGTGCCAAAGGACTCTGGGTGAAGGGTGGGTTAGAGGCAGGGTTTACAGAAACTGGAAACCTGTGGAGTTCTTAGAGAGAGGCAATTGTGTTTGCTCTGGTTTTCCGGTAAGAAATGAGCTCCTGCTTATACATAACACGTTATAGTTTATAATCGATGTCACCACATTACCTTGGGTGGTCCTTAGCCCCACCCAGGGAGATATTCTGGAGTGGACAGTTGGTGTTCTTACTTGCAGACAGAAGCTTGGAACAATCTTCCCAGGATCACGGAGCTGGAAGTAAAACCAGGAAGCCTGACTCCAAGTCCAGGGCCATGACTCTTGTCTGACACCCTGCACTGAGTGGATCCTCAGTTACATTCCTGAGTGTGTTGCCATGCCATGCAAAAATGACTGTGTAGATTGTCTCCTTTGGAGAGTATGTTAGAGATAGGTTGCTGTAAAATACCAGCAATATATTGCACAAGTTTGTATCAAGGGCACTTCAAAGTCACAGACCAATGTCCACCAGAGTGGATGAAGTTGATGTTTGACCAGGGGCTAAAGACTGCAAACTGCAGAGATGGGCTGTGTCCTCCCAAGAGACCAAGAACACGTCCCAGACAGCCATGATCAGGCTGCAAGTCCCAAAGGCACCTCCATGGCAGTGGTCCCTGCAATCCTGCTGCTTCTCAGGCGGCGCTGTGCTTCAGCCTAAAGCAGGTGGGGCTCAGGCTAGATTTTCACGGAAAGTGGCAAATTCATAAATATTAAAGCCAGAAGCTTACAGATCATCTTGACCTAGCCGTTCAACACACGGAGCAGGAAACCATGCCCTGAGAAGTGACTTTCCCAAGGTCACACAGCAAGTTACCAAGGAGGCCCAGACTATACTTTTCTCCATGATTGCATGATGCCTCTCATCTAGACAGTATTTTTAAGAAATGCAGTTTTATTGTTTTCAAGTACTTAGAGTTACACTGGAAAAGAAAAGGAAAAAAAAAACCTTCTGTCCAATGATTTACAGAAAGAACTTTAATGACTAGATACATTTTACAGACAAATAAGCATTCCCCTCAAGCGTACTTGAAAGTAATCTACATACCTTCTCTGACATCTTTCTTCCCTGTGAATGTTCTCAGTGCACACTTCCCAAGAATGGACACAGAGAAAGTTCCACTGTGACTGTGGAGATTTTCACCAACTCCAGTGACAGGGGTCTGTTGGAGAAGTTCCGCTACCCTGTGAACTAGCTCAATCTGGAGGCTCAGGAACATAATGATGAATAACTGTGCTGGAAAGCAAGCACATTTCCTAAACACCCAGAAACCAGACCTGGGCAAAAACAGACAGGGTAAATGGACAGGAGTTGTAAACTTTTTTTTTTCTGTGCAGATTGAAATGTATCTGAGATTTATTTCCTCAGTAGCATGGGACTGAAACAGCTGTGGGTCATAGCAGTAGCCCTTTCCACAGAGAATGTTCCAGAAGATGTAATAGTGTATGGGGGGCTGTGTGCATTCAGCATTCAAGCTATTCCTCTTGCTTGTTGTTCTGTGTTCTATGCCCGTCATCCCTTAAGATGCATTGCAAGTGTTGTTACAATACTGTCAGGATGGAGGTGACATAGTTCTTTGTTAATAATTCTTGTAAAAGCTCCTTTTAAGACACTGGCACTGATGTTACAAGAACAGATCCCCTCAGCGATTGGATGCTGAGATTAGACCATCTTTTAAGGCAATCCTTCCACAGCAAACCTGATCCCTGTCACCCTTCTCGTGATAAGAAAATCACACAGAAGAAAAACATTGTTAACAGACCCTCTTAAAAATGAAAAACAAAAAACAGAGGCTAGCCAACCCAGGAGTGTCCACAGGAGACAAGTGGTTCTTTGTAAATTTCTCTTCTCCACTCCCAACCACACTTACCAGTTTCTAAAGGAACAATTTTGAGCCAAAATTATTAAAATCATTATGAAACAGCTGGGGATTTAGCTCAGTGGCCTAAGCGCCTGCCTGGCGGGTACAAGTTTGTGAGTTCAATCCCTGGTAACACACCAAAAAAAAAAAGATGAAACAAAGAGTGAAACTGACATCCTAAATTGTCCATACAGTGAGTAAGGTTTGGGCAATTTTTGTTTGTTTGTTTGTTTTCTCTCCAGTCATTCAATCCAAAATGACAGCCTCGAAAATCCCTCTTCGATGTTCACCATGCTCTGAAACATGACAAGCCCATAATTCAAACTTATGGTTAGAGACGTGTGTGTGTGTGTGTGTGTGTGCACATGCCTTTCTTTTTCTTAAACTAGTAATGAAGTTGTGAATGCAGCATTTCTTTCATTACCTATTCATTAAAGATATGACATGAAAACAGAGTTTCCATGGCAATGGCTTTGTGGAGTCTGAGTACATAATAAGAATTTCATTGTTTACACTACAGCACAGATAACTGATGGGTGTTATTGTTGCTGGTAAAGTCTTATTTAGCCTCCTGAATGCAGTGAAGGGCAAAGTCGTGGCCAGACCTCGGTGCACACCTGGCACAGGTGGAGCCCCCCAACCCTCAATGCACACACACTTTAGGATGGAGCGGATGTGTCAGCTGTGCCTATTCAATGCACTTACACTTAAATATTAAAACATTCTAAGAAGGCCCTATCCTGAAGGTTCTGAAATATTTTCACTCAATATTTAACATGAGTCTATTTGACATAAAGAAAGATGTTTTTCTGCTAACCTTTGGCTATGAAATGAGACTGCTTCCATTCAGAACCTGGCTCTTAAACATATTAGCTTAAGCTTAATAGCAGCAAGAGATCTACTCTCTCTCTCCAAGTCTTGGTTTTCATATCTGTGAAATGGGGTCAATATGCATATATTATACAAGATGTATGCGACATGTCTATGTATATAAAATATATACACCATACAAACCCTGGGTTGTGGGGGTTACAAATGTGGTGAAGCACTGAGTGAATGCTCCTGCACAATGCTAGGATGTGGTGCTGTCGCTGTCTACCATGAGCTTGATAAAGATTTATGGCTGTGACCTTCAGAGCCAGCTCCAGGGTGCCCTCCTTGCCCTTGGTACCCACCCTGCAGCACCTGCCCTACTCTCATAGCACCTTCCAGCACCTGTTTCGCGCTCCTGATTTATGGGCTCACCCTCGCTCCACAAGACCATACTCTACTGTCATGGCCCAGGGCCTGGCACACAGGAGGGACACCTTGAAAGGAAAATGTGATTTATGAACAATTAATTAAAACCAATGTATTTAGTTTTAAAGTCAATTTGAAAGGATGTAGGGACTGCAAGACACAGCAGGAAATCGGAGCTTCTGAGCAGTAAGGTGCACTGTTTTTTAACTATGCCACTGCCAACTTCCCAGCAGTACTAAAACAAGGATGAGGATCACAAGGCACCTAGGGTACAAAGTTGTGTCATGGCTCTCAGGCCACTCATTGGCCATCCCATTTTGTCTTCTCTGCACCTCGTACCTCTCATCCTTGTCTCGATTTGAACCCTGGTGTGGCTGATGGGTTGGGTTCTGTGCTTGTTGGCTTTGGCTGGGGGCCAAAGCTCTGTTGGACGTAGACACATGAAGTTCTTTCCCAACGCTTCAGAAGGAAAAACAAAATAGTAAAAGCAAAGATGCTCCCTAACATGGCTGATGGAGATATGGCCAGGTAACACCAGCTGGTACACTTTGTAGACAGAGATACCATTAGCATCTTCTTTACAAGTAGACCTTAATCCTATTCTGCATGACTGTAGTACAGTTTACGCAGAACATCCCAGGAAGCCTTCTAGCCCAGTAAACTAAGTGTTTCACAGGCTTCATCTGTGCTGCAAATCCTGACTGTGGGTATCTTGACAGGAGAAAGAGACTCAACCTTGAAGATGTGCCCAATTGGGCCATGATTGGACAACAAGAATTATAAGTGTCAGAAGAATTATAAGTGCCAGAGTAACTACACAAGGAATGGGTAGAGGAAGCAGGGAAAGTGAGAAGGACAGAAACCCAGGACCTTTTCTCCTGCCTCCTGTACAGAGCAAAAATGCTGCCCTCACCAGTCTTCTGTGGCACCTAAAAAATAAAAAATGCCATCCTTGTGCAAGAATGCAAGCTGAGATTCAAAACTGCCTCTGAAATTTATGTGGAGATGCAAAGGGTCCAGACTACACAAAACAGCATTAAAAACGAAGAACAAAGTTGGAAGACACATTAAAAAGCACAGCAATCA
This sequence comes from Cuniculus paca, assembly GCA_004365215.1. Classification (NCBI taxonomy): domain Eukaryota; kingdom Metazoa; phylum Chordata; class Mammalia; order Rodentia; family Cuniculidae; genus Cuniculus; species Cuniculus paca. The sequence continues at coordinate 20,129 of RJWT010009547.1, read as the reverse complement.
ATACAGAGTGATATTGTCATGAAGACAGACACGGAGACCAATGGAACAGAACGGAGTCCAGATATCAACTCATACATGGTCAGTTTTTCTTTTTTTTTTTTTCCTGCAAAATGTCTAAGGCAATTTAACGTGGAAAGGATAATCCTTTTAACAAAAGGTGCTGGAACAATTGGATTTTCATATGAAGACAAACAAAAGTCCTAGAAAAAGTCAAGCTACAAACTGGGAAACTGGGAGAAATTATTTGTAAAAATTTATCCAACAAAAGAGTTGAATCTAGACTATACAAAGAACTTTTATAATTAAATAAGGAATACAAACAGCCCAATTTGAAAATGGGAACAATATTTAAACAGATGTCTTACCAAAGGAGAGTTAGAGATAACAAAGAATCACATGAAAAAATGTCTAGTGTTGTCACTCGATTATAGAAATAAGAAAGTAAAATTGCAACGTGGTATCACCACACATAGCCTGGCACGGCTGAAATGAAAAAGACTGACCATACCAAATGCTGGCGAGGATGTGAAGGAGCTGAAATAAACCCCCATCCGCTGTTAGTTGGAATATAAAATGATACTCCTTCTGAAAACATTTTGGCAGTTTCTTAAAAAGTTAAACATAGACCTACCATATGACTCAGCCATTCCATTCCTAGTATTTATCCAAAAGAAATGAAAACATATGTTCGTACAAAGACTGTATACAAATACTCATAGCAGCTATGTTTGTAATAACCAAAAGCTAGAAGAAAATACAAATGCCCACCAATAGGTGAATGTATGGACAAACTGCGGTATATCTATGGGTTGGACTAGAGTTGGCTCTATAATGGGATAAGCTATTGATGCACACAACATCAACGAATATCAAAATTACCATGCTGAGTGAAAGAAGCAAGATTAAAAAAGAATACGTACTGTATGAGTCTGTTTATTTAAAGTTTTGTGAAATTCATACTCATCCACAAAGACAAAACACAGATCTACCTGGGGATAGGAGGGCAGGGAGGGCTGAGAGAGGGGACCACAAAGGGACATAAGAAAATGCTTGAGGGAAGTGATCATATCCATTGTTGACTGTGGGAATGGTTTTGTGGGTGTATACACATGCCCAAACTCATCAAATCGTATGCTTTAAATGTGCATCGTTTATTATGTGTCAATTACACTTCAATAAAGCTTTTTTTTTTTCCAAAAGCAAAACAAAGCAATGGGTGAGTGAGAAAATTAGTGTCAGCCATGGCCTCAAGTAGGGATCTGTCAGGTCATCTACTGGGCCAGTCAAGATGTCAAGTACATTTCTTAGAACTAATAGAGCTGGTCTTTGTTCTGGATCCACTAGTCAAGATATGTGCTCCATTTCTTACTCTATCCACACCCAATAGGGTTTCTATTTTAGATTCTTCCTTCCAACCGCAGGACCTTTGCACTTTACCATTCCTTTTGCCTGTAATACTTTCCCCTTCCTAGCTTCACACTGTCTACCTCCTGACACATATCTTGGCCATGGTTTCCTGCAGTCTCTGAGTTTAAATGCCCCATTCTCAGAGGTGCCTTCTCTAACCATCCTGCCTCTCGGGAAATCCCAGTCTTCATTCCACCCACTCTTCACTTCCTTCCCAGCGTGTCTATAGTGTGCCCTTATTTTGGTAATCGGCTCGTCTGCTGTTTCCCTCATTTACCTTTTAGCATTAGCATCACGATCATGTCCTGTCCATGAGTTTATCTTTACTGACAATGACAGTCCCTAGCAAACTGTTCTTAAATTACTGACAATGACTTGCTTGTGCGGGAAATAAGTAGACACCCTTCGTGAAGCTACAGAGCAGGGATAAGGAAGCTGTTCCCGGAAGTCGTCCCAGTCCTGCAGATGGGGGATCCCTGCTGCTGTCTCTACCCAAGTGTTACTTGCTCAGTTTCTTCTTAAATCTTTCCTTTCCTTGGTGAAATGTTGCTTTCTTGGTGAAACCTCTTCTAACCTCTCACCTGTATTTACATTCTCCCGTCACACACACACACACACACACACACACACACACCCCATTATCTAACTTGCTAAGTAGTTTATTCCTCTGCCTTGTTTATTATTGTGTCCCACACTGGAAGACAAACCACACGAGGTCAGAATTTTCCATCTATTTTGCTCACTGTTCTATCTCTAGTACCTAAAAGAGGGCCTGGTGGGCAGTAAATGTTAAACCCCAAGATTGTGCTTTGAAAATATGATTTTGTGTAAAGAGAACTGTTATTTCCCTCCTTTTGACCATAAGCTATCAAATGTTGCCAGAATATCTGGAAATTGAACCACCCAAGTAAACAACAGGGACTCTGGAGAACACAAGGGCTACAAGACCTGGTCAGAGGGGCCGACCCAGTGTCCCCACTCTGCCACCAGTATGGCCACAGGCAAGTCTGGTCCCTCTAGTCATTGGTCATGTTCTGCTGGAAGGGACTCTGAGGGGAAAACATGAACACAGGAAAGTACTCAGGGAGTGTTCACAGCCACAGTCACCTGAGCATGAAGACAGCAGGACTGGGTAAGGGACACCCAGTTGTGAAGCTAGAGTCAGCACGAAGGCCACCGCCAGGCTATGGGGATTCAGAAGCTCGAGTAGTTGACGGGCTTGTCTCAAGAGGGTCTGAGGTTGCTGGGCTTCGTCCCCCATGAGGACAAAGGCTTGGATTCAGGCTGCCCACAGGGAGAGCCGTGAGCTTGGTGGAAGCAGCTCTGCTCTTCAGCGTACGGTTTCTACAGCACACGACGTGCTTGGCCCCTTGGGGAAGGCATGCGCAGTCCCAAAGTGGGTTTGAGACCTTGCTCCATGGTGTCGGCCACATGGTTCCAGGCCTCAGCTCCTGTCTGTAGTTGAAGGACAGGCTTCCAGATCTGGGGATCTCTCTAGCTTCCCCTTAAAGCTGCTCTCGGGATCCTTCACTGTAAACGACCATCTCCTGGTCCAGCTGACAGACCAGCAGGTGTCCACGTAACCATCAGGAAGCCATTTGTCTGACAGCAACAGCAATTCCTGAGCTGGGAAGATTGCCAGCCTCCCCTCCATGCCCTGGCTAGAGCCTGGGCTCTCTGGCAGGAACTCCTACCAAGGTGGTCCTTCAGTGCCTAGGTCCTGACAGCTCTTTGCAGACCCTTTGCCCACTCACAGTGGCCATAGCAACAAGGAAAACTGCAAATGTGGCTGAGATGTGGTCATTTCTAACAAAGTGATTCAATTGCAGCAACATTAAGTAATCACTGACTATTATCTTGCATTCAACGAGAACTCCCATGCCTCTTATCTCATATAATTAACAATAATTAAGTGGCCTGCACAAGCTACATGATTAGGAAATGGCAGAGCCAGGGTTCAAACTCAAGACTGTATCCACTGGTCTTGTACAAGTGTTTTTCCAAACTCTAGTGAATTTTGTGCACCTCTGTCCTCTTACTTAATTAATATTTTCTTGTGATTGATTACCTTTCATAAAACAATACATTGATTTTAAAATTTCATGCCACTCAAAAATGGAAAATAAGTATCATTGGACACAAATAGTAAAAAAAAAATCATTATAAAAGCAAGCACAGTGAACACAAAACAATGTAATTAACAACCAGCTTGAAGCTGTTGTCTGCAGAAGATGCTGAGTCTGAGGGAGGTTTTAGAAAGGTATCCAAGATTAACACCAGCTGGGGCCATGGGAATGGCTGAAGTAACAGCAGTGCCAAAGGGTCAGGAAAGGGAATACTTTGTGACAGTGTGAGTTCATTGGTAGCCATCACCCATCTCTGTGCCACCTAAAGTCATCTCTGTACCTCTGCATGTCACACTCAGTCACCTCTCCATTTGTAAAAGAAGACCATGAGTAGAGGAAAGACCATGCCATTGTTAATATCCCCATTGTACCAGGGCTGCAAGAATGCTGGGCAGAGTGACTTCCATGGCTATTGGAAGAGAGCTGGCTTTGCCTCACACAGCCTAAGGTTGGATCCCAATCTCTAGACCTGCCATGTGGCTGGTGTTAAGCTGCCATTAATACAAGACTGAAAGAGAAGGAGTGCTGGCACTGCGTGTCAGAGTGTGTAATGTGCCCAGGCCCTGTGCTGGCAGTGAGCAGGACCAGTGCTGAGCACCCTGTAACCCACTTCTATTCTTCAGCCAGGCCTTTCTGAGGGCTTATGCAAATAAATTACACCTAACTGGGCATTTGGCCCTGGGTAAAGTCAGAATGACTTTAAGAGCATTGCAAAGGGAATGATGACATCTGTTATCTTCCTACAGGATTCCATGAGGTTTTTTTTTTTTTAAAAATTAGCTACATTTTCTTTCAGTGTTAGCTTGTCATTAATTTTCTCCCCAAAGTCTGAGCCTGTCGCTGCAGAAAAGATAGTTGCCCCATTTCCTTGATGGAGGGACCACCTCAGCATCTCTGTCCTTTGTCACATGGGGTGTGGTCAAGGCAAGCCTCAGAATCCCCAAGGCACCCCAGTTGTGTTTCTTCTCTAACCCAAAGTCACACTCTACTCAGTGGCCTGGGATGTGTGTCCTGGAGCTGTGTGGAGACCCAGGAAGAAGCAGTGGTCAGCAGCCTAACGGGACTTTTCTGGGCATGGCCTCCTGTTCCCTTTGAGAGGGGACCGGTTGTGCAGCCAGCCTTCACACAGTGGCTCAGCAGTTGCCTTCTTCCTCACTGTGACCAAATGTCACACTGAAGCTTTGAATGAACAGCCAAGGTCAAAAATGGAAGATAGGGGCATGATTATGGAGCACATGCTGGTAGAACAGAGCAGACCCTGGCATCAGACACTTACAAGTAGAGATGGACTCCAACAGCTGCTCACCAGCTTGATGTGGTTCCTGTGGCAGACCTCCTACCCCCGGGGGCTCTCTGGAGCCGGGAGGCAGCCTTGGGTGGAGCCAGAGGCAAGATGGGGCTTCTTGAGAAATCTGGTTTCTGTTGGATGCTATCTGGCTCCCAGCCTCAGGGTACAAACCACACAGGCAGGAATTTAAATTCTTGGACCCTAAACAAAAGTTCAAGGGAGACAACTTGTCCTCCCCAAAGCTGCTGAGTCAAGCACACAGCCTCCCCCCACCCAGGGAACATGGTTATCTCCTTTCATGGGTCACCTCTCTTCATTAGGCTGCTCCTTCTCTGACCCTCGGATTCCTCTGGGATCAGGAGTTAACGGAGTCATCCTGGAGTTTCAAACTCACCTATGCTGTAAAGACACAGCCTGGAACAAGTAGGGTTGGCAAGGTCAGGGGTTGTGACGCAGATTAACACACAGCTTATTGGGTGAATAGGCAAGAGTTGGCTCTGCAGAAGAAAAAGCGCTGGGTAGGAACCCAGCGTATCCAGCAAACCATGTCCAGACACCCCCAGCCCTGTGGTCCTGAGCAAATCATTTGGCTTCTTCAAAGTCTTGACTTCTTCAAAGTTTTGGCTTCTTCAGCTATAAAATGGGAATAAAATCACTCCCTCCCTGGTTCTTTTGGGGCTCTAGTATCATTACAGTAATTCTGGAGCCTAAGATGGTTTGTGATGAAAGTTGGCAGCTCTCGTGATGGTGATGACCACACCATAGCTCAGGGTGGTCAGAGGAACCCAGTCGCAGTGTTTTCTGCCAGGCTAGTGGGTGACACTGGCCCTGTTGGCACCTTCTGGGAAAATGGGATACTCAAATGCACACAGCTTCATAATAAGATCCTCAGTATACCCACAGCCTTTAGTCAACCAGAAGTTGTCTGCATTCCATTTTTCAAACAAGACACCCTGAAACCCATTGCTTGACTGAAGAGAACCAAGACATGTAAAACAAATCTCCCGATTCTTCTTGTTGTGAGGCCTTCTTCAGTCAGCCACGCTTTCATTTCTAGGAGTCCATACTGCTCTGCTGCCTCTCATGTTTCCTGAGATGACCCAAGTGCCTCTAGGAGTCCCAGAGTTCTTGGTCTCCTGTTCTGTGAGCCCTGAGGTACTTGCCTATTTTTAAGGCCACAGGCATAATGTGCATTTTCTTTAGGGAGAGACAAAATTTCCTCACATGCATCTGATTTTCCAAAGTAACAATGACCTAAACAAGAGTAAAAGTGTTTTTACTCACTTTACTATGATTTCTGGGGCAAACGTTGTGAAATAACTCCTTAGCCTGGGGAAGGGGACATGTGAAAACTCTGGAACTCTTCTTCCAGTGATGAAAGGTCATACTCTGTCACTAAAAAGGATGTGGTCAACATTTCAGAACAGACGCTATGGAGAGCTCCCATCAAATGAGGAAGACTTTGAGCAGTAGCAGTTGAACTGTCTGCCTCCAGAGGGAGAGAAGTGTTGTTCACACAGAAGGTTCCAGTGGACTCTGAATAATTGCTAAGGAAGTCCTGTGAGAAATCTCTTCCTGGAGGAACGCTGACTTATAGAACTCGGTGTCCCTCCTTGCTATAAAATGTCAAGACTGTGAAAGTAAGAGACCAAAAAAAAAAAAAGTGCTGAATGTTTGCATAAATTCCAGCTGCTATAACCAACATTTATTACTAAAAAGAAAAATAAGATACAATCTTTCTTCAAAATATGGATGACTTATTTGCCTTCCGTTATTTATTTTCTTCTCTGCAATTCAATTTTTCAGGGGATACCCCCTACATTAACCCCACTTCCCTGATAAATATTCCTCCACACATTCACAAAAGCAAATGGTAGCAAAAATCTCATTTCTCTAAGTATAACTAAGTTATAGGCACTGTATACTCTCACAGTCTTTCTATTTTGAGTTTGGAAGACAGGCTGAATTACTGGAGCTGTACAGAGCATAAAGGAACTTAAGGTCACATTATCTGCTTGGTGTTGACGGCTAGCATTTTTACCTGTCAGTGACTCTCCTATAGCCCATTGATAACCATGTTAAATCTGACTTCATGAATAATTTGATTCCTCCTGTTTTCCCAGAGAACCATAAATTGCAGTTATTTGGTATTATGTGTAATCATTTTCATAGAAGACAAGCTTTAAAATTTTATGCTGAGCATTTCACACATTTTATCTCAAAATGTTTAAATGTTTGGGAGACAGGCATTAAATTGGACAAATGAGAAAATTACTCTAAGCCCAAATTTTTAGCTCTGATCTCTGATTTATATTCATATCTACTAGCAAGAAGCAAAATTCCACACAATAGAATTAAAGTGTAATTCGCTCCTAAACTAAAAACATATCTAAATTGTTCTCCTACCCCTATATCTTGGCCTAACCCATTGTAGAGATTAGGGTTGCAAGCAATGTTGATGGCTGGGATTTTTCCCTTTGTAGCATTTAAGTAGTGCTTCTTTGTCTTTCACTTTTGCAAGACATTCTTTGGACATCATAAACAGAAAGGAAAGGGTCTGTAGGCAGCTTTGTGTGAAAGTCTTCTTCTCAGAAGAGGACTTCAGCCTGGAGCCTTGGAGTCTCAGGAGACGAGCTCTGCTGCTCTGTGTCCGACAAGGCCAAAATGACAGATCTCTCGGCTTAAGGATATCTTACACATTTATGGAATGACATCTTCTTCCATCAAGGTTTATGATCTAGATTTTCCCATTACCAAGAGGGACCTGGGCATTGTCTAGCAAGTGGTATATTAATAAGACCTTTATATTGTTCAAGTTCAAAAAACAGAATGAGTGAAAGTCAAAGGCATAGGGATATGTAGTTAGAAGACAACAATAAAATCTTCCTCTTCAGATTTCAAACACAGCATGGCAAAGAACCTATTACATTTAGAAAACTTGAGTATAATTCAAGGAGAGTTTCATAAATAATACTTTAATTTATGATCCAACATGTTTCTTGAAGCCTGAATTTAAATTAGCATTCTTCAGGCTTGGGATTTAGCTCAGTGGTGTAAGTGCCTGCCTGGCAAGCATGAGGTCGTGAGTTCGATCCCCAATGCTGCAAAAAAAAAAAAAAAAACATTTCAAAAATTAGTATTCTTCTTACCATTTAGTAAACTCTCTCAAAAAAGGTCAGTCAGTCCTATGCTGTAATTGTAAGCTTTAAAAACTATATTTTCACATTAGGTTAAGAACTTAGAAACTAAATTCTGAGATGAACTTTGAAATTCCCATATACCATATAAAAATTCTATGATACACCTTAATTGTAATATAAGATAACTGACAAGATAGCACACGATATATGCAAAATAAACATATCTGTGAATAAAAGTTAGCAGTTGGTATGATCTCAGGATTTGTATCTTTAGATGATTGTTTTTAATGAAAATTATATCCTGCATGCAGCTGTTGCGTTGCTGAGGATGAGACACTTAGTCTTACAACGGTTATTAGTATTTAACAGAAATTCAAATTTTATGCAGAAATGGTAAAAACAATTGTTGAGTTGATTGTTTCTCTTTATATGAAATGCATTAAAACTTCTGGAAATCATACTGGTTGAAAGAAGAATTTGTACTTTTTGGAGAACTTTATGCCCATTGGAGAATTTATTATAATAACAGAGTACCAGGTGACTTCATTTGTTCAAAACAATACCCTCTTTGGCAATGCTGGATGTGTAATAAAATCTGTGCTGGCCTCACAGAGGTAAATGTATTGATCCTAGGAACATCACAGCCTAAGGACTACAGGTTTTTGGGAAATAATGACATCTTGTCTCTCTGCTTTAGCATCTGGCCCTCTTGATTATCACGAAAGTACTTAATTATCCAGGGAACACATCTTTAGTAACAGGCAGAGGTCTAAACTGAAACAATCAGAAATTACTTTTTTTTTGTTTGCTTATTGTTTTATCTCAAAAAGGTACAAAGCTGAAGGTTGAAGTTAAATGACTTTCTCTCTCAATTTCTAGAATGTGTTCTTGAATCATGATTGTCAAAAAATGTGGCACTAGAAGTTAAGAAATAGTTTGGTAAATTTAGGCCATCTGGATAGTTATCAAGAAATCTCCTTAGTTATAAAACAATTTGAACTTTTCTAGTGGTTTCTGGCTCACTTTAGGACAAAGCCTCCTTTACTCTGGGTGGATTTTCTTGATCTAATTCCATTTGACTAAAAACCTAACTAGACCAAACTATTTGTTCTGTGTAAGAGTTTCACTTTAAATTTAAAAACTCTAAAGACATTAGTAAATTACAAGTAAATGGACAGAAAAGATATATCATAATTTTAACCATATATTGCAATTTATTGGAAAACTAAAGACAAAAACATTATGATAAAGTGGAAGCTTCTTTAATGATAAAAGAATTAATCAGGAAGACATAGCAGTCCTAAATGTGTCTGCACCTAATCACCACAGAGCATAAGATCACACAGGAAAATAAAATAACAATAGGAAAAAAAGGAAAACAAGAACAGTTAATTATTTTAATAATCCACACTCAGGAAATGATGGACCAGGAGACCAAAATCAGACAGATGGAGAATAGTACTACCAACAAATATGTTAGTGGGCGCTTCTAGCAAAATTTACTCAACAACTGCAAAATATAAATTCTTAGGTAGATATAGAACGTTCACCAAACCAAACCATGCCAAATATGAAATTATACACAATATGTTCTCTGACTGCTATAGAATCATATTAGAAATCAATATAAATGATATCTTTAAAATGTCCAAACATTTTGAAATTAAACAGTCCATTTCTAAATAATCCATAGGACAAAGAAATAACTACAAGACAAATTAGAAAATACTTCAAATGGAATGATAATAGAATGTAACATATTAACTGTTGGGGTTGAAGTTAAAGCAGTGTTTAGAGGAAAATGCACAGCATCAAATGATTCTTTTAGAACAAAGTAGTAGTCTAACCTTTGTGATCTAAGCTTCCCTTTTAAGCATCTAGAAAAAGAAAAACCAACTAAACCCAAAGTAAATAGAAAGAAGGAAATAATAAAGACACAAATGAAAATCAGTAAATAGGAAAACAAATTGTGGAAGTAAACCATTTTTTTAAATTTTCTTTTTCTTTTTTTATTTTAAAGAGAATAAAACAAAACAAAACAGAGTTAAACACAACAAAGCATTTCAGAACAGAACACTACAATCATTACAGGTCTTCAAAACATAGCAATAGGAGATTAACAATGACTACCCTAGTGTCTCTTGTTTTCTTCAAAATGGTTGTTAATACATTCACACACAATAAACTCAAATAAAATAAAATAACATAAAACCAGATAAAACAAAAGAGTGAAAGCATTACAGGTCTTCAAATCAGACAACAAGAAATCAACAATGGCTACCTTAATGTCCTTTATTTTCTTCAAAAAAACTGTTCATATCTTCTCACGTATTGCAATCAAATAGTAGAAAACAGACTTAAACCAATCAAATCAAAGAGTAAAAGCATTATTGGACTTCAGAACATTTTCCCCATATTTATTGGGGATTTTGTATCTTATTGAGTCTTTGTTTCTTACAGTAGGAAGTTGATGCAGTTGTTTACACATGTGAGTTTGATTTATTTCACTTATGTGTATGGTCTCAAGTCACATCCATTTACCTACAAAAGCCTCAATGTGATCCTTCTTTATAGCTGAATAGTACTCCATTGTATAAAAGTACCACATCTTTTTTATCCATTCCTCAATTGATGGGCATTTGAGTTGTTTCCAAGATTTGGCTATTACAAATTGTGCTGCTATAAACATGGGTGCACATATATCACTGTGGTGTGATGATTTCAAGAAGTAAACCATTTGAAACCAAAAGATTGTTCTCTGAAAACATCAATAAATCTATCAAGTAAAAAGAGATATTAAAACAATAATGGGTAATTCTAAAGTTTTTGATAAAATTGACAACCCTTGAAAAATACAAATTATCAAGACTATCACAAGGGGAAAAAGTAGAAAATCTGCACAGCTCTTTATCAACTTTTTAAATTGAATTCATAATTTTAAGAAATCTTCCCACAAAGAAAACTCTAGACCTAGATACATTTGTCAGTAAATTTTGTCCAACTTTTAAGGGCAGAATAACACTAAAAGAAACAATCTGAGACATAATAAAATCTTTAAAAGTTTATTTGAGTAAAAAGGAACTCATGAATTTGAGAACACTAGATCAAAAGAGATTTAGTGCTCTGATGACAAAGCATCAGAAGCAAGTATTTATGAGGAAAATGCAGAAGTACAATAAAAATTATTTTATTGGTTACAGTGGTACAGTTGCCTTTTTTGGTCTGCTCCACTGGAAAGTCCCAAGCTATATAATTTTAAATTTGCTGCCTCTGTACAAGTGGTTGGACTTACGTTCTGTTTTTCTTTAATATAGGCATTTACAAGAAATAACTTAAATTGAGTTTTGCTTATGTTTGCAAATCAAAGTTTAGGCACACCTGGTTTTGTTTGCTCAGGGGTTCTTCAGATTCATTTTAATTTACTTTAAAAATACCAATTTTATACCAAAAACATAGTATTTGTGGTAGAGAAGTAAGGAATACTTTTCAACTCATTGTTTGAAGCCAAAATTACACTGAAATCAAAACCAGGCAAATATGTTACAAGAAATGAAAATATCCCTCTTTATATGGATACAAGAATTCCTTAACAAAATATTAATAAATCATTATTATATAAACATAATTTTTCAGGGTAGTTCAATATTAGATAAAAAAGATAATGAAGGCCTTATAAATGACCTAAGCCTTGGTTGCTTTGTAAACAAGCAGCACTCAACTAGCATTTGATTTTATTGCTTTATTTTCACTATTGGTTACCCATTTTATTTATTTCCATTTATATCTAGGAATATAAGGGTTAATAAAATATTCAAAAATTAATCGGTGTATTCACTGTATCAAACCAAAAAAACAAGAAATCATATGATCATTTCAACGCATTTAGAAAAACCATTTAAGGAAAAAATACACATTCACAAAGGAAAGTTTTGTCAAATTATGAATGAAAGGAAAACTCAACCTAATAAAATGCACCTACAGCAACCCTACAGCTAATAATGAAACTAAGGATGAATATTAAACACTTTTACTCTTACAACTTCTATTTAGCATTATACTGATATAGTGGCCAATACAATATGTGATAATAATAATGTGTACATAGGAATATGCATCAAAAAGAAAGAAGCAAAGATGTCTTTATGCACAACATGTTTATCTCCATAGAAAGCCACAAAAGGCTACTGGTATTTTCTTTTAAATTTAGTACAATTACAAATTACATAGTCAAGATCTTAAAAATCAGTTTCTCCACACTAAAAATGGACAATTTAAAATAAAACTTTTTAAATATCACTTACAAGGCCATCAAAATCATGAAATACTTAATGATAAATATAAGAAAATATTAGCAAGACCTGTATGCTAAAATCTATAAAATACTATTGAGAGAAATTTAACATTTACACAAATGGACAACTATATCCTGTTCATGGATTGGAAGACTCAACATTGTTTAGAACCCTTAAATAAATGTACAAGTGTGGTCCAGTCACAAACTCTTAACCAGTATGTGTGCTTATAAGTTGTCAAGCTGACTCTAAAATTTATATAGAAATGCACAGCACCTAGAATAGCCAAACAAGGTTGAAAGACATTACAATAATTCAAAACTACTTATAAAATTACATTAGTCAAAGCTGTGTGACTTTAGCATAAAAGCAAGCAAATAGATCAATGGAACAAAACAGTGAATCCAAAGATACATAATTTTATGGTTAATTGAATTTGACAAGGCACCAAAGTAATTCAATAAGTAAAGGAAACACTTTTCAACAAATGGTCCTGGCACCCGTACAAATTGTCATGCATAAAAATTAATTTTAAAAATATATATGAGAATATCTTCCCAAATATTTTAGCGGGGACCCAAAAGTCACTAACCATGGCAGGAAAAGATTGATAATTATACTTCACCAAAATTTAAAACTTCTGTTCATTAATACCATCAAGAAAAAGAAAAGGCAAGTCACAGAGTAACAGAAAATAAACTTAATACATCTATCTGGCCATAGACTTAAATCTAGAATGCACAAATAATTCCTATAACTCAGTCTAGTAATGTGCCACTTAGTAAGGATATATGGTGAGAAATGCATCATTAGGAGGTTTTTCTTATTATGTGAACATTGTAAATTGCACAATGACATTACTGGCCATGAAATATTATGAGACCACCCTAATATATGTGATTTACCACTGACTAAAACATCATTATGTGGCATATAACTGTATTAAAGTGATAGTCCAGTTTAAATATGAGCTAAGGGTCATAAATAGACACTTTGCCAAAAAAAAGACATATGAGCAATCAAAAAGCACACAAAAAGATGCTTAACATCATTAATAATGAGAAAAATGGTAATTAAAACTACATTAAGAAACTGCTTCCCACCCACTAGTTTGGCTGAAATTCAAATGACTGACATTACCAAATGTTGACAAGTACATGGAGCAACTTGAACTTTTCTACTTTGGAGGTAGGAAAGTAAAACGATACAGATGCTTTGGGAAAAAATTGGTACTTTCTTATAAACTCAACATGCATCTGCCCTAGTAATTTTGCTCCTAGGGATTTACTCAACAAAAATGAAAACATATGTCTACCAAAAGGCTTATGCAAAAATGTTCTTGGCACACTTATTAATATGGATCTGGAAAAAAGAGACAAATGTCCTTATCAGGTGAATGAATAAACAACTCATGGTTTTAATTATATGATGGACTATTTCCTAATGATAAAAGGAAACTAACTACTGATCCATGCAAAAAAATGGATTATTTTCAAAAACGCTGAGACGAAGAAGCCAGACACAAGATTAAATACTGCATGATTTCATTTGTGTGATGATAAAGAAGCGGCAAAATTATACTATTCATGGTAATTGAACCACATTAGTGGTTCCCTCTGAGTATCTGAGAGAATTGGCAAAGACTGGTGTTACGGTTTATATTTAAATGTCCCCCAAAAGTTTCATATTTGAAAGGTGACTGGATAATGGAGGCACTATATTCACCAGTGGATTTACCCATTGAGGGGCTCTGGAAGTCACTGAATGTGCTGTGAAGAGGTGGAACCTGATTGGAGGTAGGTGGCAGAGAATGCGACCCAGAAGGGTGAGTTCTTGTCTCATGTTCCTGCAACGATGCTTTCAGACATTAATGAAATAAATGTTAAATAAATTGAAAGGGTGTTCAAATACTTTATCTTCCTCCTCACTCAAACCCCCAAAAACACTCCTATGGTTTTACAAGTGAATTATACCCATCTTTCAAACACAATTTGTTCTTTTAAATAAGTTGTTCCAGAAGTCAAAAAAAACAGCCTAGATCATTTTATGAGCCTAGTGTATTCTTGATTCCCAGATCAGATAAGAAAGGTACATGAAAAGAAAGTACATTACCACTTCACTTTTGAACATAAATAGACAAGCAACATAATAATTGAGCCAAATCTAACACAATGACAGTTCTTCATGATGGCTATCCATGTAACTCATCACTTTCATGCATTCAAGGAGAAAAATCAAATGACCATAAAAATTGATGCCTAAAAATTATATGATCAAAACAACACCTATTTGAGGTTTTAAAAGTTGTTCTTTGTAAACTGGAATAGAAAGACACTTCTTTAGCTTCTTACAGGTTATGTATTAAAAACTTATACCAAAAGTATATAGTTAGTGACTCATTTCCTTTGATATCAGAAACAAGAGGGCAACACACCCCTCTCAGCAGTGTTGATCACATAATATCAGAGATATAGAAATTAATTAGTTATTACCCAGAGATAACATAATCATCTACTTAGGGAAAGAGTAAAATATCAAATGAGCCAAAAGTACTAACATAATTGAAATCCTTAAGTGTGGCTTTAAAAATTTGAGGAACTATGTGCATCTATATTTTAAATTTTTGATAAAGTGAATATTTTTATTTGAAAATAACCAAAAAATAACTACTAAGAGAATTCAGTAAGGTTATTAGATTATAGAACACCAGCAGTAACTACTAGAAAATATAATTTAAGAATATAAGATAGTATTTGTAATATTAAAAAATAGTGTACTTAGAAATTAAGAAAGTATAAACAAGTTTTATGGGGAAAACTTAAAACTCCAGTAAAGTATACAGATCAGAAATTATATAACTGACATGACTTTCATGCCCTTGGACAAGATAACTTAATACAATTAAAATGTTGATTGTCCCCAAACAATTCAGAGAATCTCAGAGTTCCTTTTAGAATTTTTTAGGAACTCAGTGTACTTATCTGACATATAAATGGTGGCTCATTTATCTGGTCTGGGGGCTCAAGATTAGCTAAATTAACTGTGAAAAAGAAGAATTCATTGAAACCTGCTAAAAACCAAAGGAACAAAGAAAGTATGATATTGTAAGAGCAGGTAAACAGTCTAACACAACAGATAGATTCGTGTATATGTGAGAACCCAACACAGATAAAAGGGATACCACAAATTGACATGGACAGGACAGATGGGCTTAGAAAAACTTGCTGGCTGTGTAGAGAAAAACAAAATCAGATTCTGACCTATCTCCATATTCAAAAGCCAAGTCAGAATGAGTTGAAATATAATTGTGAAATATAAAATTTTAAAGTCATTACAATATGGTAGCATATTTATGACCTATGAGAAAGAAATGATTTTCTAAAAGAGACTTTGACAGCACAAATCATAAACCACAAAATGGATTAATTTAATTATATTAAAGCCATGGATTTCTTGTCCATGATGTTCACCATGGACAAAGATTAAAGAAAGATCACAAAATACGAGAAGTTATTTGCAGTACTCAGGGATAACAAAAAATATCAGGGAAGTCCTGAAAATCAAGTAAAGCCCTAATTTAAAAATGCAAGAAAAATACTAATAGGCAATTTATAGAAGAGGCACCCCAAATTTTTAACAAGCAAGTAAAACACACTCAGATTTATTCCTAATCAGAATGTGACAATTACATCAATAATGAAACATCACTTTATCTAACACTGGCAAAAATTAGAGAGCAAATTGACTGCAAGCATTGGGAGGGACATAGACGCTGAGAAATTTTCATGCACTAAAGGTCAGGATGTAAAAAGTTACAGCCATTGTAGGCACAATCTGGCTATTCTTTAGTGAAAATCAGTGCACATAAGCTGTGGTTCTACCATGATACCTGGAAAAAAATCCCCAAGAAATTATCAAATAGATCCCAGAAGAGACATATACAAGTAGGCTCCAAAGAGGGGCATAGAAAATGATAGGATTATTAGGAGTACTGGGGAGTTAGGAATAACCTGGGGTCCCTGCACTGAAAGAGGAGATAGTTTATATGGCAGCTCATGGGACATTTACTGTAATTAGAAGCAATGACATAAACGCATATTTAGCAAGATGGACTTTAATGCTCAGTGAAGAAAGTAAGAAGCAAAATAAGAACCGTAACCTCATCACATTCATGTAAAATAATAACGCACTCCCACAAAACAAGAATTCATGTTCTGGCAGACAAATAAGAACAAAACAAAAACAAACACATTGTTCCTGTGGCAGCAAGAGGAGTAATGGGACTAGGAAAAAGAAAACAGGAAACAGGAAGAAAAACGAAAAAGCAGTATGCATGAAGATATTCTACATAAACAAATGTACACAAAGTTTAGACACAACTTACATTCACAGGCCTAAGTAATCAGTTGTGCCGTAGCTACCAAGTAGATTATTAAGATTGTATAAGAATTTTGAGAATGTTTATATGATGGTAAATTTTTTAAAAGGTGCAAATGATATCAATGTATGAATAAATTTTTTTTAAGAAAAGAAGGTATACACTTACATATATACATGGGGGAATGATCAGAAGGAAAAAAAGTGCTGTATTAATATCGTTGTATTAAGATAGTGAGATTATGGATAATTGCTTTTCTTTTTCTACTGTGTTATGTTTACACATTTATAATGTGTATCTTCATGGCCTCTGTTTTATTATTCCTTTGTAATCTGCAGTACATTGATCATTTACGCACAAGTAAAGAAAAAGAAAACATTGTTATCTAACTTTAATGAATAGTAATAATTCACAGATATCCAAACCGACTAAGAAGTTGGTCAATTGGGAGTAGCTCGATTGCCACAGTTCTGAGTTACTGACCTCCACAGTAACGGGTGTCTTCGCTCTTCCGGTACTGACATGAAAGTCACTCAAGTACTTAGAGATCTGTAACTGTGTTACGGGAGCCCTAAGGTTAGCTCTTCAAATAACTGCGCTGTAAGGTTGAATCTGTGCTGTGATGACCACCGTATCTGCACTCTGATGAAGGGTTTTCACTGTGTTCTTAAGGATGGGCCAGTGCAGGTGAAGTGAGTCGTGTGTCTATATTTCCCTTTCTCCACTTTTGTTTACATTTTTTACTGTGGTATTTTCACATGGATGATATTGTCTCGAGATGTATTTTGAGAAATTGTGTGGCTGCACCTTCATTTTCACTCTTGTCTATTGATAATAAAGTGAGAAAGAACTACTTCCATGGGGAAAAGTTTGTCTAATGTTAAAAGGAAAGTGACCAGAGAAGACTTCGGAATAATCAAATGTTCCAGGTTTGTTTAGAACCTCAGCCAGGACTATTTTGTCATTTTCTAGTTTAAATTCCAGTGGTTATTTGATGAGATGTATAAAGCATGCATTATGAATGAAGACAAAACTGTGGAAATTAATTTGCCAAGGGATCCTTTCACAGAAGCTGTACCTAGCTCCAGACATCAACGTTAGCTCAGCAAAGAATCTCGAGACCAGAAGTAAATCTCAAATATTGTTCACAGATGTGTTATAATCAGAAACCACCCATATAATGGAGGAAGACTCAGTTTTTTTCTCTAGGCTCCTCATTTTTTCATATTACTCTTTCTGTGCTCCTCTCACTTCTTCCTATCTCTAAAACACATAATGAAAGGATGTCTCTGAGTCTTATCAGACATCTGTAGCTTTCTTTTCCCTCCATAACTGTCAGAAAAAAGAAAGTGGGTAGTAGTTATCTGCAAAGTATCCTGTATTTCACCTTTATTATCTGTGCACTACACTATCCTAGATCTAACCCCTTGACGGTAATAAAGGGAAAATCTTTTCAAGGAATTGATCTACCATCGCTATCTAGTCTTCATGAGAAGATGTGATCCTTTCATTTATTTCACAGAATAATCACCCTTATGGCAAAGCATGTGATGAAATATGCTAAAATATGATTGGAGCTATTTATCAGAATCAATGGGGAAACATGAAAGAACTGTGGGTGTCCTGCTTACAAGGTGGGCAGGAAAGGACTCAGGCTGGTCAGCTCTTGGCTACACAAATTACCCTCATTGCATGTTGTATTTATACAGAATACTCAGGGAGGAGAGCAAATATATTACCACCATTTCATTCATTTTTATATAATATTTTTAGTAAAGGAAAATGGCATTGAAGACTGAGATGATGAAAGAATTTGAGTTTGAAGTTAGATAGACTTGGATTAGAATCTGTTACCAACTATTACCATTATCTACTAGTGTATGTTGAGGAAATGACTGAGTCTTTGTGTTTCAGTTTGCATACCTCTTTTAACATGGAGAAAGGACGTGAGCAGCAGGTGGCAATTCCTATCATGAAAGGTTGTTCTAGCTTAGCATAGTAGCATACGCATGTAATCCAGCACTTGGAAGGCTGAGGCAGAAGGATCACTGTGAGTTTGAGGCCAGCCTATGCTTACATAGTGATATAGTGAGTTCAAGACTACCCTGAACTATATAGTGAGACCTTGTGTCAAAAAAAAGAAAGATTATTCTAAAAATTTAAATCATCTAGTACAAACTAGGCACAAAGTTGTTCAATAAATACTAGTCTTCATTTTAGAATTGTTTTATAGTCCATGAGAATAATATCAATGATAGTGATTTCAAGCAGTAGTCTCAAAATACATTTTGCAGACCACTGGGAGTCCTGAGAATTTTATGGTAACACAACAATATTACATCTTCTTTCCTGTCATTTTTTAAATAAATTTGACAGTTTTTATCATCAACTTGATTGGATTAAGAGATGCCCAGCATAGTAACAAAGCACATTTCTGCATACATCTGGGTATTATATCTGATCCCAGACTCCTTCCTCTCTGTCGCTTTTCCCCTGTGCTCTTCTTTCTAGCTGCCGTAAAGTGAATAGCATTCCACAATGACCTTCCTCTATAATGTTCCTACCTTGAAACCAGCAAACCATGGACTGAAACCTTTGAAACTGTGAGCCAAAATAATCCTTGCTTCTTTTGAATTGTGTATTTCAGTATTTATTCTCAGCAACAAAAAAAGTGACTAATACAATAAGTGTGTAGTACAATTTTCAAAGGCCACATGACATATGATATTCCAGTAGATTGAATACAGAAGCAGATAGCAGAATTAAGCTATTTTGGATTTGCCCAAAAGCTAAAGAGATCTACAAAAATGCTAAATGATGCCATTGTGTTATAATATTTACATTTACAAAATACTATTGTTCTGCATAAAATGTCATATTTCTATTACCATGTAATGGATGGTCTCAGATATGTAATATGTACAATAGTTTAACATTAAAATTTTTGTTGTGTCACAAACTTTTGAAAAATACTCATTTAAAACACAGCCTTACAGTTGTGTCCCAGGTAGGGACTGCTGTTCTAGTGATAGTGGAGTACCTCATATAGATACAGACTAATTCTCCCTCAAAAAAAAAAAAAAGTACAAAGTCTAGACCAAAGAGTTCTTTAAAAGGTTTAAAGGCCTTGAGAATAACCAAGAGCAAGCAGGTTTCCACATTTATATGGATTTTTTCCTTGCATATTTTCCTTAGTCTGCCTGGCTCAGGCAACAAGAACTGAAGCTGGGGAGGAGCTAAAGATGGCGGAACAGTAAGCAGCAGAGTAAATAGTCTCTCTGAGAGAAACAGTTCAGATGCTGGAATATAACATCATGGAGAGGACAAGAAGGAAGGAAGTGGGTCCCCTGAACCAAGGAAGAATCTAAAATATGAATTGAAGCCCACAAAGAGAATAAAAAGAATTTAAAAGAAGAAGAAGGTGGTGGCTGGCAGCGCCTCAGCCTGGAGCCGGATTCACCCTGCCAGAAGACCTGCTGAGCCTGAAGATGCGCGGTC
>RJWT010009546.1:0-25050 GCA_004365215.1 Cuniculus paca | reverse complement strand
AAAAAAAAAAAAACACTCAAAGATGACGCAGGAATTATGGCCTGGGTGCTTGGTGAGACGGGATTAGATGATGAAGCATTTACTGAGAGAAGGAGAAGGTTAGAATAGGAAAGACTGAAGGAAGACTGAGTCAGGTTTTCAACATGTGGTATTTCCTGGGCCATTTGTTAAAATGGAGCTCAGGAGACTGGTGAGCTGTGGAGAGTTTGGAATCATTGGAATATACATAATAATTAAAGTCGGATATGGATAAAAACACATAGCAAAAATATGAAACAAAATAAAAACAGATAAAAATAAAAACCTCGATGTTTAAGAGTTGAAGGAAGAGAAATAAATAGTATCTTATGACTGTGCTTTACTGCTTTGAAAACTCAGTACTGGAAATATTTGGGGGAAATCTTGTCCCATTACTCCTCATTTGGTGCTCAGCATGCAAGCCAGAACTTGTCAGTGTTGATTGCCTCATGACTCGCTTGCTACTCTGCAACCGAAACAATTTGTTTGGTACTAGTTGTGCCTCCTAGAACCAATTAACAAGGAATATCAAGTTACCACTGTACTTGATGTGAGAGATTAGAATAGTTTTGGTTAAATCCTGTCCTTGGAGATGTTTCGCATACATACACAGGTCAGTGACCAGAAATCTTAAGAGAGTTCCAGTATACGCTACCATATCAAAGGCTAGTAACTTCTTTGGAGCTCATTTTGTGGATAATATGGTAAGTATTTAGATATGGACCAGAAAGTACTGCTATCAGATCTGGAGAAGTAACCTCAGTACTGAACTCTGCCTTGAGGACCAGGCTTTGAGAGGTTCCCTTTGCCATAAAAAGAAAAGTTCTTGTATCTAGGAAGACAAAAACAGGAGCCTGGCTCACCTCTACCCTCACAACCAACCATGCTCTGGGTATCTGGGATCCCAGACTTGGTAGTGTTGATGTCTTTCAATCTAAACCCAGGATCTGTGTGTCTCCTTATTTGGTCTGTTCTGCTGAGAGCAGTGTTCTCACACTCCAGTGGGTAGGCCACACTGGTAGGCCTGACTTGTGCCCAAGGGGTGACTGTTTATAGGGAGCATGGGAGAAACTAGAAAGGATAAGCTAAGGTGTCCACCCATATATGCTTGAGAATCTTCATGGGATGAGTGGGAGCTGGGGCGTGAGGAAAAAACTGATAGGCCAAGTTCTCCTCACCCTACCAGATGCAAAGAATCTGAGAATTCTGAATTCAAACTGGCCTTCCAGGTCATTTTGCATATAGATTTGTCAAGTTGAGAAGCAGAGTGTAATTAATTTAGCTGTGTGTTACCTTGATTTATAACTTGCAAATACCTAGACATATGGAATATGAACCTTCACTTGTGTTCTTGAACTGAACCCACATAGCTTATGGGTTGAGTTGGATGGAATACTGGCAGTCGTCAAGGAAGGGTGGCGTGAGTAACACTTACAGGAAAGAAAGATTTTTAAACAAATTTAAGGAAAAGTTGATTATCCAGTCAGCACAAGTTCTTATTTCTGGAACCTTGGGTTCTGCATTAGCTTCTTTTATCCTTATTAATACTAGTATTTGTTCTAGAACTTTTACCCCTTCGTTGCCTAGTGATTCACGTTTGGAATGCCCATAACAACAGAATGTAATGAAATGCATTCCCTTCAAGTTCTTGTTCTTGAATTTTTCTAGGTAATATATATTAATTTCATGCAAAAATTCAAAAAATTTCAATCTTTGGCATAAGTGGGTTAATTCTCATTATTACTATTAATCTCCATTTGGGTTCACAAAAGAGTAGAGACTGAGGGAAGTCAATAATACACTTGCATTCACAGTTAGTAGCTACTAGAGGTTATATCTCAGGATCATCCAACTCCCAGGCCAGTGTTATTTCTGCCACATCCTGCTTTCTTAAATTTGGAAATACTGAAGACTTTATTTTTCTTTTACAAATGAAAAGAAGCATCCCACTAAGACAAATGTGTGGTTTTAAATACATGTGATTGGAAGCTCATGATGTGCTAGAAAAGCAATCCATCGTTTTAACCTGTAAGTCACCTAAGGAAGTACATCTATTTAGATATGAGCAAGTAAGCCCTGCGGCACTTCTTAGATGCAATGTTTTCACCAGAAAACATATATTTTAGTGGGTCATGAAAACCACTGTTTAGCATTGACATTATAAATTAGTAGCTAGTAATCTATTATTATAATGATTCAACTTAGTGCATATTTAGAAAGATAATCATATATATGTATATGTGTCTCTAAATGGCATTAATACATTTATATATAGACCCAAGAAAGTCTAAAACTATGTAATATAAAACAACAGTGCTATATATTTATAAAGGATTATTTTGGCACCATCTCAAGTTGGAATTGAATTAGCCAATTTTTAAATAGGTTTTATAAATAAAAAACAACTCATTAAAATCAGTTTTAAAGTTTTTGAAGAGTTTATAAATCATATTTCAGAAGACAAAATGCCTACATTCAACTCCACACCAAACTAACTCCCTGAGTAGAAGGATTGAAGAATAAGAAGTGAGTATCTCCTTGGTTTCTCTGAAAATCATTCTTTTCATGGAACAAATATTTTTAAAATGGAAAAATTACTTAGTAAAACCTTAAGGAAAAATTATGTAATACAAAGAATTGGGTATTAGTTGAGACAATGCCAAAAAAAGAAGCTTTCAGAAAGAAAAGTTATCTTTAACAGAGATAGCTTGTCCCAGCTACAGTGCCAATGGAGGAGACCTTTCACTGTTCCCATAGCATTGGAAAAATGCATGTCACTAGCTCAAGATGTCCTTGTGTCCACCAGCAGACAGGCCTCAGAAACCATGTAGACTCTTCAGGGTCATAGATGCAGAAACAAAAGCTCAACATATCCTTAATTTGTCTAGGTCCAAGATATCCTGGGAAAAATCTTAAATTTTGACCATGCTGGGTTCTGATGTAGACCAATTTGTGGAGCGCAATACTCGTGTCCCTCCAGGAAGAGAAAAAAATGGAACCTTGAAGTAAATGGAGAATACCACTTGACTCCCTACCTAATGCCTGGGGACCCCAGATTATGGATTTCCACCACTGATCCAGCATGCCCAGCCCTGGAAGACCCTGAGTGCTTTGCTGGACATCAGTGAAAAGAACTTGCCATGAAAGACATGGTCACAGCATGAGTCATTGATCCTGAGGAGAATGAAAGCAATGACAATAGTCAAAAAGAGTACAGTCACCAAAGGGAGGATAAGGGTGACAGCCTCTGGCACTGGGGTTTCCATTATTTATCATCCTCCTGGGACTTGCAGAGCAAACAAAACTGACGAACAACAAGACAGCCTAGGGGACACTTAACTCACAAAGAAGCATTCTTAAGAGTTTGTAGAAATGCTTAAGGAATGGAGTCAGTGGAAAAGACAGGGTCTATCTGTTGTTTATACGCTAGCTTAGAGCATCAAGCACAGACATTTGCTGGAAATGAGACCATATAGTCACCCACTGGAGAAGTCTGGACCACATATCCCATTATATAATATCCATACATACATGCTACAGAATATACAAACACGCATGTTGCATTATATATATATTTTGCCATCTAATCTGTTAGTACTCAAGCAGAAATTATAATCACTTTTAAAATGTGTCATTTATTTAATTTAGTGCCACTTCAAGGTAAGTGTATTAAATACTATACGTATTACCATAAGACATTCAATGGATTTGTTGCCTGATTTTCATATGTTGAACACTATACAAAGCACTGGGAAATTAGATACAAACCCTGCCCTATGTGCTTTATAATCAAGACCTACTCCAAATGCAGTTATCACTTAGTATGTTTCATCAAAATTCCAAGTTTAAAGTATTCTGGTTTTTATCTACTTATGTTATACATGTTAAAGGAGCTATTTCTAAATGTTACGCAGCAAAATACAGCATACCAAATAGTATGAACATGTGTATGTGACCTGTGCAGTTACTCAAGGACCCAGGCTTGGAAGGTCCTTATACTTGAGCTGATGTTCTATTGCCATCTACTTAAAATTTGTAATAATTTTTGAACAAGGAAACCTCATTTTCCTCTTGCACTTCAATAGCTTGGTTCACGAATACTTCTGCTCTCGAACAATTTGGTTCTTGAACAAAAGTGTTGGACAAATTTTTGCTTCTGTTCACAGACTTCACATCTTCATTGTGTGACAAACAACTTTGGTGATCTTCCTCAAAATCATAAAAGAAATTAAGTTCCTTAGTGGAAGTACCACTGTATACAGCAAGTTTGGGGGTGAGAAAAATTTGCTGATCTGTGTTTAAAGAATGTGACACTGATTCATGGGTAAATGGTTCTTTGGTAGGGTTGCCAGATTTTACATATAAATATTGTGTTAAACATTTCATAGGAAGAGACTTGTAAGTGTATCCCAAATGTTATGTAGGATAGATAAAAAAAGTGCTCATTGTTCATGTGAAATTCAACTTTAACTGGGATTCCTATATCTGGTAATCTTTCTCATAAGGTGAAAGTAGGCAAAGTACCCAGTCCCAGCTTAATTACTAGTATATCCTCTTTACCTCTCCTGAGAATCCTGGTAGTAAACCCAAAAAGAACCTGGATGCGTATGGACAAATCTGTGACTCAAATCTGTGGCTCAAACTTCTGAAAGGCTGAAGTTCCCACACTCTCGCCTTTAGGGAGAGGAGCAGCAGGAAAAAGTTCAGGAGAGCATGAAAGGAGAGGTGAGCGGATAAGCATGAGCAGCAGTCCTGAAACTTAGGAGAGTCAAAGACTGGACTGAATAATTTTAAAAATTCTTTTCGATGCAAGATCAGATTGCAAAATGATCTCATGTCACAGATAAGCAGTGAGTGACTTTTTGAATAAATGGATCTAAGAAATGGAGGAGAAAGTGAAAGTCACAGGAGCATCACAAACTGACTGAGTTGTGTAGCATTTGACAAAACCTTTGCTGTGGAATCTTTAATTCTGCCTCTTTGGACCACTGCATGTTTATTTTAATTTCCCATCTATCTTTTCCTTTAGGCAGTGGAGTCATTTGACTAGGACTGAATGATGGTTTCTAATAAATATAAACCCATAGACAGTTGACTCAATTCTTAATTCCACATGCTCTAATTTTTATCTTTATGACTTTAAAGAAGCTGTTCTAAAATTCCTCAATTATTTGTAATTTCCAAATTCAGCAGCATTTCTGGGGTTTTAGAATTTCCTCTCCTCCTATAGCTTCATGGCACCTGCTCATCTTGATCTCCTCTTTTTCTAACTTCAACCCCTCCCCCATCGGTCTCCACGTTACCCCTACTTGTAAATGCAGGCAGTCCATATGCTGTCCCTCAGCCCGTTTGTTTGTTTCCTGGGTTTTATTTTTGTGTTCTGTGTTCTCATTTTGCAGTTTCATCTCTTCACATAGTTTCACTGAAACCCTATCGCTGCTGTGCTGAAGGTGTACCAGCTCCCAAGACCTGACTGTTAGCATCTTTTTTGACCTCAACGTTCAGGAGCCTCCTGTGGGAGTAGAAAAACCAGCAAACATCATGAATCCAGCCTCCCTCCCTCCACCCAATATCCAGTTACTCAACATTTAGCAGGATGCCACTGCCTACACAAATGTTCAAGGCTTTTCACAACCTAGTTCCAACCTACCCTCTAGCCCAATCTTCCAGCCTCTCCCTTTCTATGGTTTTATCTCTACTAAAATAAGACTTTTCTGAGGTATCCCAAAGGCTGGCAGTCATACCCCACTCTACCATCACATGTGCCGCACCCTTCGCTGTACTCCAAGATGTCTTCCCTCCAGTCCCAGCCTTGCCTTCTGATCATTAGTCCTAATTTTGGGAGTCTCTTGTCTGATATTTTTACTAGGAATCAGAGACAGAGCCTTATATATTAGGCAAGTGCTCTATCATAGAGTTAAATTCCTAACTGCCCTTGTTTAATACAATATTTGTCTTCTACTTCATCTAGACACCAACTTACATAGTTTATGCAATCAGGTTTTTTGAATCACTAAATTTATTCATATAGAAAAAATTCAGGCCTTGTACACTATGTCAAATAACAAAAAGCTTCGGTTCAGAGCAATCGACTTTGAATATCTTTGATTCCATAACTCTTCGAGAGAAATACCAAAATATTCTATATAAAAATAAACCAAAATAAATCTTTATGCCTTAGTTTGCTTGAGAAACAAGATTTCTTTTTCTTTACTCTTCCTTTTTTTTGTGTGTGTGTTTTCAAAATGTGAACAGTGATAGAAGAATCATTTAAATCTGGAAATATAGGAAGTCATTACCTACTCATGGTAGACCATAGCTAATGAATCACATTGAAATTGCTTCAACAAATATTGAATCCCTCCTCTATGGAAGACACAACATTGTGTGCTATATCCCATTAAATACTTGGAATTGCCAGAAAATAGAATCCTTTTCTCAATTTTTGTGTGCTAATAGAATTGAAAATAAAGAGGGTGATTCATGTAGAGTAATCCATATTAAAATTTAAAATGCATTAAAATTATATAAAGGGCATACTTCAAGAGCACATATAATTTACATTTGAGTAATGAGTGAATAGATACTTCCTTTGCAGAATTTTCCCTTGGTGTGCTATGAACAATGTCAACTATCGATGCCTCCTGCTTATAAATGGAGTGCAGTCATAGAAGCGGAATTTTAAAATCCATTTGCTCAGCGTCTTTCTCTCCAAAAGAAGTTTCTGTTGTAAGACTCTTCATCTATTTCCTGAGAGCTTTTCTCATTTAATTTTACTGTTACTAATAGTGTCTATACATAAGTGCGCGTGTTTGCACATGCATGCTGCTGCACATGTGTGTGTTTGAGCTAGGAAATACCAAGTGGAGCAAAGAAGCCACGCGGCTAATGCTTGAGTTCTTACACTCTCACACACACACACGCACACACACATGAAGAGAATCTCTTTAAGATGTGGCTATTCCGTACATTAACGAGACCCAACTTAAGTCCATGGAAGCAGTGTGTAATAGTAAACACTGGAAACCTAGCAAGCCAGTGTGTTCCCATTGTGCCAAAAACAGCTACAAATGTGGGCTCTTCAGTAATCCTCTTGGACCAGACTATTAAACTACAGCCCTGATTCAGGTGGCAGGATGCAGGACATACGGCCTTCAGGGGAAATTTACTCTGCAATTTCTCAGCAAGACTCAGTAATTATTCTAGCTCCTGAGAAATCCTGGATCTTGACAGTTCTCCAGGAAAGGGAGGTGGGTGGAGCAACAATGCTTTGCAATCTTCAGAACTGCCAGGGAACTTGGAATCATTGAATATGCCCAGCTTGCTTGGGGGGAAAATGTTGACCCGAGTTGCCATTGTTCTCCCATTAACAGGCAGACAGCACTTGGAAAATCTTAGCCATGTCACACTTGCTGCCTTCCTACTGGCCTGGAAGAAGTTCCAGAAATCTGCCTTCTAGTAGCTGAGAGTGCTAATGCCAGAGCCGTCGTGTTCAGAACCTTTGTGCAAATATGAAAACAACACCCCTCCGGGCAGAGGTAGACTCCCTTTGGTGCATGCCCAGCAAGCGGGGTGTGAGCTGGATTTAACCCCAACCCAACTGCGGTCTCCACCTGATTCCCTTAGGCAGGGCACAGCCTACCTATACAATAGCTCTGATTTGCACAGCTCATTTACTGTTCTTGCTTCAAATATTATGGATAAAACAGCATCAAGCATTTTGAGCTTAATATTTGCAATTTTCAGCAGGCCCTTGATAACATTCTATTAAATGAGATCTGGTGATAATAAGCCCCCTAATTACACTTCTGGCTTCCCAGTTTGCCGTATCCTGTCTGCTTCAGACACATTACCAAGGTTATAAGCAGATGTATTCAAGATAAAGCCTGCCTTTTAGATGACTCTTGTAGCGATTTATCTGTACACGTCAGAAAATTTCTCCATTGTATCAAATTATTTTAAACCTGTCTTGGGTGACTTCATATTACAGTCTCTACCTATTATAGTCATCTGGTCCTTAAATCACTTTGCCAAAGAATTGTTAACATACTGTAACATAATTCTAGGGAATTTCTCCTAATGCATACAGACATACAAATATAAAAGTGGTTAGGGCTAAGCTATATAAAAGCTCAGGGGCAGAGGTCTTGTCTGGCATATGGGAGGCCCTGGGTTCAAGCCCATCAAGTGCAATGAATAAATAGTTTATTTAGCACCATGTTGAATTATGCTCCTTTTCAGATAATCTGCCACTCTCTCATTTCTCTATGGGAGAAATGTCCTTGCAAGGGCAACCTTGAAACCACAAGGCCCAGAGAAGGTTCGTTTCCCTGGAAGGAGAGGACCTTCTCTCAGTAGAGAAAAGAAGGAAGCTAGAGTATTTTGTTGTTGACCAGAAAGAGGTAGACAAGCAGAAAAGAGGTGGAAATAGATTACAAAGGTCATTTTTATGCTGTTCCCTAGCACTGTGCTTGGGACAGAATAAGTACTCAGTGTTTGCTAAATGACTATTGCAGTACTCTAGTACATAATGACCTGGACATATACCTCCAAACCCAGGACTCCATTCTGTAAGATGTGAGAAATCTCTCTGAATTTCTAGTTCAGTTTTGGGGCATGTCTTCAGACACTGAGATACTGGTGCTACATGATAGGTTCTCAAATGTTTATGTTTTTCAGTATTTTAGACACAATGAAAATGCCTGTGATCACATGTGCATCACTGCATAAGCATATCCTGACAGGTTTTTTTTTAATAATAGCTATTTAATTTACAAAGAATGTTGCTATTATTAAGGACATGTCAGTTTCAATGGATTAAGGCAGATCATCGCACTTTATAAACTGCCAACATGTAGTGACACTTTCCTCTCTAGGATGAGTTTCATCAAACTGAAGTGCTAGTTTCTGGTTTATAATTCAATCCATTTCACTGACTCACAGAGGGTGGAGTAAAATGACAAAGTCCTCTGGCCTTTCAGTCAGAGTTTTTCAAGTTACTGAGTGATTATGCATTTATCTTCTGACCACAGGAGCTGCAATGCAGAACCATGGTCAGTAATTACTGCCCTGCAACTGACATATATTCTAGAATTGGTCTCACATAACATGTTGGATCAGAGGGAAAAAATTAAAAATAAGACGGCCATTAAACTAAGGAAGTTTGGAGGGGTAAGGAGGAAGGAAATACAATGGCTAAACCAGCTAGAATGCTAAAGGAGATTCCAACAGTCAGTAACTCTTCACTCCCAGGTACACGATGTACCACTGCAATGACTCCCTGTCGTAAAGGGATGCAAAACACTTTCCAGACACAGCATAACAAAGCCTCTGCTGTATGCACAAGCATATAATAATATACAGAGAAAACAAAATGCCAGCGCTGTTGAAAGAAGATGTGAATTGGCAGCTTTCTAAACTGAGTAGTTAGGAGTAGACTTAAAATTTCCTCCCTCTTCCACATGCCTGCTTTTTATGAAAGTGGCATTTCTCTGATACAGTAGTGCCCTTTTTCCACAGAGACTACATTTCAAGATTCCCAGTGAATACCCAAAAACTCAAAGAGTACCAAACTCTATATACTAGGTCATTTCCTATACATTCATACCTAGGATAAAGTTTAATTCATAAATTGGACACAATAGGCGATTAACAATAATAACGAAGGAGAACAATAATAATAATGTTCTCTAAGGAAACTGACAACTATCTTTGCACTTTGAGGCCATTATTAAGCAAAACAAGGGTTACTTAAATATAACCGTTATGATTCTGCAACCACTGGGGATCTGAAACCCACATGGTTCTAGTCCCAGGCAGGGTGGGGTGGAATGAAGTGAGATTTCATCACACTTTTCAGAAAGTGCACAATTTAAAGTCTATAAATCATTTATTTCTGGAGTATTTTAAATGAAATCTCCAAAAGCCATAGTGCAGATAAGTACGGGTTGCTGTACTTTTTGCCCAAATTGTGTTCATAAAGCTGTTGGAGTTTGATAAGGAATTAATGCCTTTCCAGGAAAGCTGAAGGAATGAAGAGAGAGCACTGGGGTTACCTGACAGTTGACAATCTATAATCAGCACAATGATTTAACTAAATGATATAGTCGCTGTAATGTGTTTTGCATTCAGTATATGTTCCTTTGTAGTTAAGCCCATTTAAAATATAGAAGCAGTTTAATTTGGATTTTAATAGATTGTTGGTTTAATGTTTGGACACATGGATAGCTCACCTACAGTCAATTCTTAGTATCCATGTCGCTAAGGAGAATGGTAGCATAAGGATTAAAAATGAAGACAGTAAAAGAATCTCGTATATCTTTCCCTGAAAAGCATTTCTGGGATTATGTTTCATTATAGAAATGTCTGCATTCGGCATGATTGAAATATTTCAAACAAAATAGCAAAGCCCTGGTTGTAATGAAGACAGAGGACCAACTACCTTGCCCATCCTACTCCTTCCCTTCCTCTTCCTCTCCAGTGCAGGAAACTGACGATGCTTCTGGTCAGCCCAGAACTGTGCTATGATATTGTGTATGTAGGGGGAAAATGACACACACATATCACAAGAGCATGCTGCTTTTTAGAAGCAAAAGCTCCTCCTAGCCATGCTTTTTTCACCCTGACAGTGGGATAGCAGGAAGAATATAGCCTGTGCTCTGCTACCTGAGTCATTCTAACTTGAGTTCTCTTGTCGAGCTTTATTTTGAAAAGCAAGAAAATATGAAAATAACAAGGCAGCCATATTTATGTCTCATCTTGATTTTCCTTAATAATAAAGGAGACGTCTCCAGAATCTTAGAACCCAGAAGCTTTGCAAAGATATTGTGTGCAAATCCAATCATTTTGTCTGTCAGGGTCAAGCAACATTTCTTAAAACTCTTTCATTCAGAGTACTCGTTCTCTGAGTAGGTAATACAGCCACTGTGAGATTAAGTTTTTCAAAATAGTAAATATGGGTGTATTCTGGATAACCTTCTTGGAATTTATTGATGAACATTTTCATTTCAAAGGCTCATGAGAGCATTACTATAAAGCAACATATTTATTGAACCTATAGTTTTCCAAACATTTTAACCATAAAAATCTTTTGGGAGAACATTGACACTTACCTGTAGAACTAATATCAACAAAACATATTTTTGTAATATGCTGTTGTTTAAAGAATACTAAGAGGGCTGTTGTTATTTGAAAACCTATATTGCTTGCAGTGTTCTGTTCTGAAATGCTGTATTATGTTTGACTCTATTCTGTTTTGTTTTGTTTTGCTTTGTTTTGTTTTGTTCTATTCTCTTTAAAATAAAAAAAAAAAAGAATACTAAGAGGGGAAACTACTGCCTACCTGTGAAAGAAACAATCCAAACAAATATCACTGGAATTTAATAATTCATTATTTCACATTGAAAAAAGTTTTATAAGCACTGTAATAATATAGTTACAAATAAAATAAACATTCACAGACTATATTTCTATTAGATGTCTATTTACTATTGTTATAGAATATTATGATAATGTTCCTTTAAAATTAGTTAAAATTAAACATATAGAATATAAATTTTATTTAAAATTAAGAAACTACCAATGCTGAACATAATTTATGAAAATGTGAATTATGTACTAGGCCAAACTTCTTTCCCATTGAGTTTCATATTGTAACCTGTTAAAATAATTGAGATGTTTGAGCAGCTGCTTTTCTTCCAAATTCTCACAACTGATATAAAGATGTTTCATCAGCATATTTTTCTCAAATTTTTTTTGGAGTAGATTTAGAGCAAATGTTAGATCCCTCTAATGGACACTTTTGCACTCTCAGAATGAACCTCCTATCCTGCCTGCATCACTTCTGCTCCATTCCGGAAGGGGTGTTCCGGAGGCTCCTTTCCTCTGCCTTGCTGATCCAACCTCCAGTCCAGCTGAGCTCCCTCTCCATCCTTTTCTCTTACTGAGTGACAGCCCTAGCACCAGCCACCCTGGCCACTTCCTTGACCTCCAGCACACAGCTGGCTTCTCATTCAACTTCTTACCCCTACAGTGAAAGAAGTAAAAACATTCCCTAAATCAGGGGCTATGGAATCACAAATAAGTCTGCAAATTAATATTATTAATAGGGGTAAATTTTAAGGAGCATTTCATTTTCAAAAGGTGGTAGAAATAGCTGGAAAGGAAATAGTAAAGGACCTGAGCTAAAGGAGTGGAAAATATCTATTCTAGTTGGCCAACTTGCTCAATCTTTCTGAGACTCATCCACATCTATTTAAATTATCTTTCTTTAACAACCATCTGTAATTTGGCACATTTTACCCACCATGACACATTTTCCCTGAGGATTTTAGTAAAAATAGTCAATAGAGATGTCTTTCTTTTCTTTTCTTTTCTTTTCTTTTCTTTTCTTTTCTTTTCTTCTCTTTCTTTCTTATCCTTCCTTCCCTCCCTCCTCCCTCCTTTCTTTCTTCCTTCCTTCGGTGTATACACTTGGAACTGGGGGTTGAACCAAAGGCCTTTGTACTAAGCTACATCTCTAGCCCTTTTTTTAATTTATTTTGAGACAGAGTCTCCCTAAATTGCTAAGTTGCCCAGGCTGGGCTTGAACTTGCTGCCCTCCTCCCTCAGCTTCCCAGAGCGCTGAGATTCCAGGAATGCACCATCATCACATCCAGCTTAATCTCCACTTTCTCATCTGACCCTTCCTTTACAACCTCCCCTTGGCCAGTAGACTCAAATACATTCTTTGATCTAGCATTTTCAAAGCGTGATTTGGGGAACTCTGAGAAAGAATATCAGAGATTATTTTAGGAACTGCCCAAGGTCAAAACTACCTTCATTCAGTATTAAGATATTCATAGTTCCTTGCTTTTTCCACTTATATTTTCTCATGAGCACATATGTTTAAATGGAAACTCAGCACAGGTTTCTACCAATATAAATCTCTGAAACAATAAAAAACATTTGTTCAGATTCAACTAATATAAATTGCCAGAGAATGTGCTGCATAATTTCATATGCAGTTGACCCCCTGTATCCATGAGTTCTGCATCCCTGGTGTCAACCAACCATAAAACAAAAATATCAGGGAAAAAATTTGTGAACAGGTATATATGGTTTTTCTTGTCATTCTCTAAATGATACAGTATGTACGTACTATGTATCCCTATAAATACTATGTACATGGTATTTACAGTATATTAGGGATAATAAATAATCTAGAGATGATCAACAGTATATAGAAACATGAGTATAACATATTTAAACATCTCTACCTTTCATACAAGGTACTATATAGTAGTACCTTGGTTCACAAACTTAATTTGTTCTACTATTTTGGAAAAGATGGCCACATTTGTGTTTGTGTGGGAAAGATGACCATAGTCATGTTTGTCACCTGATGACACTTCTGTTTGCAAGCCAAATTGTTTGCAAACAAAAGCGTTTGTGAATCAAGATATCACTGTATTTGAGTGACCTCAGATTTTGGTGCCTGTGTTAGTGGGGAATGTCGTGGAAGGACCATTGTATACAAATATTTCATTGTTACCTTAGCCCTATGGAATAGATATTATATCAGTTTTACTAATAATTGACATACAGAGAGATTACTGTATGTATCTTTGACCTGCATAGCCCTACATGCTCCATAGTCCAAATTAGACCTTAGGTTTATAATGGTTGGTTTTACCTCTACAAGTGTATGGCAAAACCCGCCTGAATAATTACATTATTTTCCTTTTAAGAAAGGGCTAGTGATTATATATTTTTTAAAATTTTTCTCAGCCAGGCACAGAAGCGCACTTTGTAATACAGGCACTTTGGGAGGCTAAAGCAGCAAGATCATAAGTCCAAGGTCAGCCTGAGCTACAACATGAGTTTGATGCCATAGAATATACTAAGACCCTGTCTTAAAATCAAAAATAAATAAAATAAAATTTAAAAAATGGATAGGACATGTAGCTTAGTACAAAGGTCTTGGCTTGACCCCTGGTGTCGGGGAGAAGGTCTACTCTTCATGTATATATTCTTACTCTCTAAAATGTATGATAATGAGTTTTGAATCTTTACAAGTAGAGAATTTGATATAATGCTCTCTTTGATTGCTGATGGATGCAAAAATTGTCAACTAACTTGTGTATGGGCTTTCAATGAAAAAACTATCATTTTTTAGATAGGATTTTTTCTCCCACAAAGTCAGAATTTCCAAGAATGAAGGCTCTTAAATGATGAGACCCACTGTGCCAAGGTGGGCACCTGGCATGATGTGCAAAAGTAGCACATGTCTCCAAACAAAGTTTGTTTTATGTGGTCTTTGACATTTTAAGAAAGAATGGCAGGACTGTCATTTTCTATTAGACTTGTAAATGCAACCAGAGTACACGGAACCATGGGGCATCCGAAAAATAAACAAAAGTTTCAAAAGCACATCTGAGCATTTCATGAAGATCGCAGACTTCAATGGCACATTGCTGGACTTGTGTTTTACATATTAGAATGTTTCTGCCTTATTGATCATTCATCTGCACCTGCCAATAAGACTATCTTGGTCAGGTGTCTACTAGATCTTCCCTCAATCCCCCAAAAAAAGGGGAAAAGAAAAAACGACTTTAAAAGGGCAGTTACTGACTCTATGACATCAATCCATTGGTAAAATCCATCTTACTGCTCAAATGCCTGCCTGTCATGGTCTATATTAATTTGTCAATAGCCCTTTAATTAGTTTTATCTGCACAGGTAATCAATTGCTCCATTTTGATGGTGGTGGTGGTGGCATCTGTTCTTTGACTGTTGCTCCAATTAACGATAAAATCTGCCATGTAGATAGCTTTAGTTAGGTAATATAGAAATCTTGTAATTCTATGTCATGGTTCCCTCTAGTAATAGACATGTTTAAAAGGTTTGGTATCATATTAGAAACAGCTAATTTGAAAACTGCCTTTTATAAAACTCTGCATGACTAAGTTCGACTGCCTCTGACTTCGTCTGAGTAACTCACTGCATGGCCTTCCTAAGAAAGTTCACTGGGGCCCATTGTTTGTGATATTATTGACTTAACATTCATTAAAAGACTCATAAAAACTTATTTCCTGCATGTTCAGGGCATAGTGTTTAAGCTGTAAATATGGCAATATAGGTGTAAATATTGGCTTAAAACTCTTCGAGTCATTTATTTCCTTTATCTTGTTGACTCTAAATTGCCTTTCTCTGCTGTTTAACCTGGCCCTTTCCCAGTCTCCAAATGTGTTTTCTGAATTCCCAGTGGCAAGTTTGTTGGGACTCTTCCCGTAAGAGTCAGGGGGCACCAAACCAGGATAATTTTTGTTCTCACTCTGTTCCAGACACTCCATAGTGGCGGAACATGAAGACGGCACTCCACTGGGCTGACCTTTGATTCTTGGCAAAAGACAGAGATTTCGCTGAGGGAATTCACTCCGATTGATGGGTCTCTAATGTTTGTTGAGATCTCTGTGGAAACAAACATTCAGAAGGTCTTTGTAGAAAAGTCCAGAAATAATTGAGCAACTCAGGAGATCCCTACCCCTAAAAAATGTCAGATTACACTTAAGGACTCCCTAATATCAATAGCAATTGCACTTGCAAAAATTATTGCTTTTCCCAGCACTTTCTCTTTTCCCTTTGAGAAGAATAGAAAAGTCAACTGAATCAAGACATAAATTCATTTTTACAGCTGAATAAGCTTTATCTTTGGTTGTTTTAAAAATGAAATAAATGGAAAAATATTTGTTGGAGAATAATAAACACACCCAGGTATTTGCTGCTATTCTAAGGCTGGGCTAAGATTGAAGTGGCTCGGTAAGACCACCTGTGTTTCTTGGTTCGAGCCCAGCAGAGCTTCAGAATTGGTTTCAGTCCAGCGACCTGGCTACATTCTTAGATCTCTTACTCAACATGAGGCATCAAGATCACTGGAAACTTTAACAAAAACATAAACAACTGGAAGAGCCAGTGAGCCTATGGTTTGACCCCCACGCTGTATACCCTTACATCAATCTCTTTCTAATCTTCTGGGAAATTAGTTCACCCTTGAAGGCAAGAGAAGGGGCATCCTGAGGGTGCAGCTGCTCCGTCTCCCAGAGGAGATGAAGAATCTGCAATCACCCCAAAGCACACATTTAGATGCTTGCTTTTTAATCTGCTTTCCCCTCGGCCAAATGAAAGCCTCCATGGTAACTCTAAAAGCATCAAAGCAAAAGCAGTACAACTCTGGTACGCGTTCCGCTATGGAATCCGATAAAAGAAACAACTCAAGATCATCTCAGAAGCAATTAACAAACTGCTGCTCAGAAGCAGCTCCTCAAGGAAGCTTGCTCTTCAGTCCAATAATCTAAAACACATCCTTGAAAATGGTAGCTGAAGGGGAAGGAAAAAGATAAAAGATTTATTTTCCACTTGCCCTTTGGTGTACTTTGAAACAATTTGGATACTTCCGGTTTGGATAGGTGTACAAAAGTGTATTAAATTTAAATATCTTTATCTTAAAAAGATGATAAAATGGTCCTATTAATTTTAATAGGGAAGAGAGCATTTTGTAGTTATATTCAATACTGTGACTAAGCCAAGCACTGCTGTCTTAGTACCTAGTTTCTAGTACCCATTTGTGCAACCTTGGACAGGTCATGGAACCCCTCAGAGTTCTCAGATGAGACAAAAAGCTAGAATAAGAGTCTGGTTTCCCACAGTCCATTAAATGAACATACTGGATTAACAGGTATTATGGAAAGAGTTTTTATGCTTTTTTGTTTCACAAATGCTGTATTAAACAGTTAAATTGAGTTTTACAATTAAATCACTCACATTTTAATATATTTACCATTACAAATGGGAGCTATGATATGAAACAATATCTAAATTTGTTTGATGCTCTTTATGACACAACCTATCATGGGAATAGTATAATTTAAGATGCTTCCAGCTCTAAAATTCCGTTTTTCAATCTGAAGTAACTAATTGCAAATTGGCATGCACACAAAGGTCATCATCACAGTAATTATTAGTTATCACTGAATGATGTACTTCACAGGTGCATGTGTGGGAACATGGAACAGAGCAAGCCTATATAAAATCCTGTTCCAGTGGGAGGGTTTCCGTATTCTCCACCTGTTCTAATCCTTGGAGGGCTGATTTCCTATGCACATATGCCTGTAACTGGAAGGATAGGGCCCCAGACACTCCAGCGTGTAAACTGGGATTACTCCTCACTGCTGTTACTCACTGTACCCTGTCAGTCTCCTTACCTTCTCAACCATCCAAGATATGGTCTGAATAAACAACAAAGGGGGTTTTTCTACTCAGCATTTACTCAACACACATCTATCATATGTTTCCCAGAAAATTACATAAATCTCATTTTTAAAATATTTTAAAACAGTAACCTTAGTTAGAGTCCTATATTTTTAACTGGGATCATTTACACAACCTAATATTCATGTATAACTGATCCATGCTGTAAATGAATTTTGTAAGTTTCTTTCTCTTTTTGTGATTATAACAGGCATCATGAGGTAGAAAAGCAAAATATGGTAAATAGGTAGTAATTTTAATTTTTTTATTGGCAGTCTTTTGATGTGTTTTATTAGTTGCCTTTTCTTCCCAAATTATAAAAGATAAAGTTATCTCTGGTGACTATTACTATGAGAGTATAAAGTTAAGTAAATTTTTAAATAGACTTTTTTTTTGGTAGTAGGGATTGAACCCAGGGTATTTGCAATGAGCTACATCCCCAGCGTTTTTTTGTTGTTGTTGTTGTTGTTTTTCCTGAGATAGGGCCTAAGTTGCCCAGGCTGGGCTCAAATTTACAATCCTCCTGCCTCAGCATCCAGAGTGCTGGGATTACAGATCTATGCCACCATACCTGCCTAGATTAATGAATACATGATAAGCATTTTTCCTTGTCAGCAATTATTCATGTACCTTCATAATGAAGTCCATAATTAGTCATGTTGTGACTTATTTAATGTGCAGGAGCCATGGAAAAGCTCTTCTCGACTCTCCCGCTGCGCAGAACATCACCAACTACTGCCTTCAGCTGCTACTTGCTGACTTGCACCTGAACCTGAGCAGCCGCCCCTCCCATGGGTAACCCTGAGACACACGATTCCTTTATATGTGACTTCAGCCTGAGGACTCTACCGACCTTGCCAAGACCTTGTTAAAACTGTACTGCTGTCTAAAACTCTTCCATCCAAACTTTCTTCCACCTCTCTTTAACCAGGGCTGAGACTCATTCTGATCTGATATTCTTTCTCCCCATTTTCCTTCATCGGCAATTACCCCAATAAATCTCTTACATCTCTAATCTTGATTTTTCCCATTGTTAATGAACCAATTCCCTATTACTGGAGATTTAAGGTATTTCATGGGTTTTTGCGTTGTTGTTTGGTTCTGATAAATTTCATTACAGTGGAATTTCTTGTAATATCTGATACAAGTCCCTTGTTAATTCTGTAGTATATATTCTGGAAATACAATTGCTGGCTGCATGAAAAAAATGTATTTTACAGCTTCGATATACATTGGAAAACTCTCTTTTAAAAGCTATCTCAATTTACACAATCTGAGCAAGTTACTTTACTGAGTTGTTTATGGTTTGTCTTGGTAACTGTTAATAGAGTTTTACACAATAAAGGCAATAAACTTAATGAAATTATTTTAAATGTTAGCTGTTACCGCTATCACTGTGCATAATCCATCCCAAGCTGAGTAACCTCAGGAAGTGAATTTCACCTACCCTCCTAAACTTTAAGCCTTCCTCACATTCACAGAGACATACACAAAATCTAGAAAATATCATACATAGTATTTTATTGACCAAAGCAAAAAAGAAAAATTTGTCTTCTGGAATAACTCACTTGAGGAGCCGCTCACATTGCTGGCAGACCCTCCCAGTGAGCATCTACAACAGAATCTGGCTAGAGATAGCAGAGGAATTTTGTGTGGGCAAGCGCATTAGTTTACTTTCCAAAATAATCCCATCTGGATGCATGAGAAATGTTCTATCTGTTTCAGCTCATTAGGAGGCGAGATTCAAGCAAACATGTTCATTGATTTAACACGCTGGATCCTCTAGAAATGAGTCATCCATTTCCATTTGCTCCACCAGGTTTGGAGGCGGAAGATGACCCAGAAGCATTCTCTGAGTTACCCATTAATTTATAGCTTAGAAAACTATAATATTTTATAGGCTGACTCTAAATCAGGCACCAAAAACAATTAGAAGCTTGGGGAGTGGGAGAGAATGAAAGGTTTAAATCTGAGCTGTAATTTATTTTAATTGATTTTCAACCTTTGGGGTCAAGGAGACAATTTCATTAATTTTTAGTAAAGTGGCTGTGTAAAAAGTTGTCTTACAGAACCCTCCTTTTTCCATTCTCTAGTCTTAAGTCAAAAAATAGGCCTTGAAAGCACACTTGAAGTAGTTTAGAATTTGTATCATTTTCTGTTTATTTCTACAGACAAGTGCTGACCAACTACAGTATTCCCAAGTTAATAACAAAAATCCTGCTAAGCCCATAATGGACTGTACAGGAGTTGTGAGGTGGTACAAAGAAGGCCTGGCTCCCTACCCTTCGGGTCTCCCTGGCTAGAGAAAAACAGAAATGAAAATGCCTGAAAACCATTTAGGTCCATTTAAAAGCTCCGAAGTATCAACTTACTTTTAAGGGGCACTAATAGAGGGAGCTTAACATTTGCATTACTGACGAGCAAAACAAAGGAAATGAAACCATGAGACTGTTAGGAGGACCAAAGGAGAAATGGAGACTTTCAAAAGATCACATATTAATTTTCCCAGAAAATGCATGCTATTTTAACTTTTAATGTATCTCTTTGATGCAATAATATGTGAAGATTGCTTTAGTATCTTTACAACAAATTCCTGCATTTTGACTCTGACTTCTAGGCCATTGACAATACAGAGGTGTGGAGTGTGTGTGAGTGCTCATGCGTGTGTGTGTGTGTGTGTGCGCGCGCACTTGTGCAGCGGTCATTTTAATTGTGCAGAACCTTGCTGCTAATAAAATTCTCTTTAGTAGTAAGAAAATAACAGATACAATGGTATGAAACAAAACTACGTAAAATAGCACAAAGAATGTGCATTTGTATACAGTCAACTGAAACATTTACACTGAGATTTTTAGGCCCAAATGATTTAAAAGAATATTTTCTCCATTTAATTTATGAGGGCAGAAATGTGTGTATTTTCATCAAAGCCCAAAGAAGTTAGTAAACTGAGGAAAAATGCAAGGAATTCCTTGTTTATCCCTTGAGTTTTGATCAAATGGGTTATTTTGCTCTGAACTATCAAAGTGATAGTTTCTGTGTGCAAAATTAAGGGTCATCATAGTTATTCCAAAAATGAGTACATCTTAGAGGAAAAGTTTTTGCCCTTAGTGGTGGAATAATGACCACTGAAAAATGCTCCTGACCTAATCGACAGAACGTGCTGGGTACAGGTGGTGTTACTGTTGCTAACCTGCAGACCTAAAAATAATGAGATAACCCTAGACTATCTGGATCTGTCCCAAATAAACACTATGGTCCTTGAGTGACAAAAAATAAAGCACAAAGTGAAATCGAGAGAGAAGACATTGTGAGACTCAACTAGCAAACGCTGGCTTAGAGATGAAAGGGACCAATGTGCCGAAGGACGCATGCAGCTTCTAGGAACCGAGGAGGCTCAAAACTGGGTCCTCCCTGGGACCCTAAGGAAAAAACGTAGGCTTGCCTACACCTTGATTTTAGCCTGCTGAAAGCCATTTCAAACTTCTGACTTCTCTTTGGCCACTATATCTAAATAATTCAAATTTTTGGTAATCTGTTATAGCAGCAATAAGAAAATACAGTGTAGTTATTATTTTGACTTTTCAAAGATAAAGATGTGTGTGGTGTGCAGATATAATATATATGCACATGGAAATAGAAGTGCATGCATATTTATAGTACTATTAAGTGTTAGTTTTAATTATGATAACAAGCTTACCTCTAAACTTAACGAGTTCTTATGGACAACTCTTTTTAGGTAAGTACAACCTAGAGTGGTAATGTAAAAAACCTTGAGAAATCTCAGATCTTACAAAGGAACTCACACCTACCATTTTTGAATGGAGTTATATGACTAGCGACTCATTTGTGAGGAAATAAAGGTTGATGATTGCCAACTGTTTCAGAATTGCAGTTCTAGAACTAAGCCGCCTAGGTTCCTCTCAATTGGTGGCTTAGCAGATATAAGATGCTAGCTGCCTTATTTAAACTGTTTTGGCCTTATTTTGCTCATCTGTCAAATACTAATAGCCATTAGCACCTAGTTAATTAAGCAATTATGAGAATTAAATGAGTTAATCAATTCACCAACATCAGTAAGCACCTGATAAAAGCTATCTATTATTATTTCAGTCTATTCAATTTTCCACATACCTCTTTCAAAATAATTCATTATACCGAAGAAACATGTCTATGTGTGATGGCTAAGCTTAATTTCCAACTTGATTGGCATGGGAACTGCCTGGGAAATTAGTGGGTCACCCTTCTGGGTATCTCTGGGTGGTTCACGGTGGCATGACGTTGGGTCTTTAGTCACTTCTCTGGCACTATTGCCCTGCTCTGCTTCTCAACCATGGACTAAACAATTTTGCTACACACACACACACACACACACACACACACTTCGATGTTCCTGACTTGAAACCAACTGACCATGAACAGAATCCTTTGAAACTTTGAACCAAATTAAATCCTTCCTCCTTTAAATTGTAGGTGTCAGGTTTTTTTGTCCACAATAGGAAAGATGCTAATATACTTGGTTTTAAATAAATAAATGAATAGGTTCAACATGTGATGAAAGGCCAGTGTCTTTATAATGTACATTTTTATTTCCTACAGGGTCTATCACTGTGCTTTGCAGAAATTGTTGCTCAACAAGTAGCTTCCAAATTGTTTCATCTCAAAAACTCTAAAATGTAAAAATATGACTCATGACATTAGTATTTGATAGGAATGTGTCCAAGTTTCATAAAATTATAAAATATAAAGAAAGGCAGAGTTAGTATCACTACCCCTAATTAATTAAACAATATTTTAAAAGGAATTTTGGCCATTTTTCTTAATTCTTACTTACGAATTTCCTAATCAAACTATTTCTTCTAGCATGTTATTAATGCCTTAAACTCTGCTAGAATACATTCCATGATGTGGGAGTCTCACTGAAGTGATAAACTCACTCCTGACCCACAGATTTTGTGTTCTTAGAGAAATAAAAGAAAAAGTCAGATAAGTATGAAGCTTTCTTCTTTGCAAGGCCAAGGTTAAAGAACGTGGTTTGCGACTACAGTCAAAAGAAACTTCCTCAATTTTTCTCTAATTTGTACCTTGGGATTTGCCTAAGGAAAGAGTTTATAAACTAGACACTTGCATAGCCAGCCGGACAGCGCATGCTAATGGGCTGCTCATGTGTCAAACCTCAGGAAGGAGGACAGACAGACAGGTCACCAGAAATGAAACAGATGACATTAACAAGAAGAATCAACAAAAAT
This sequence comes from Cuniculus paca, assembly GCA_004365215.1. Taxonomy (NCBI): domain Eukaryota; kingdom Metazoa; phylum Chordata; class Mammalia; order Rodentia; family Cuniculidae; genus Cuniculus; species Cuniculus paca. Next base: position 2,500 of record RJWT010009546.1, on the reverse strand, counting down.
AACGTTTTCTCTGAGTTCTCTCCCAGGACACAGTGTGCAAAACTGAAGTAGCCTGGCGCACTTGCTGCGGAATGAGTGTCCCCATAGTCCCATGGACAGGCCCCAGACATTCTCTCGCATCCTCACAAGAACCCAGCCAGGGGGGGCATTTTCCACCCTTCCATCCACTTTTACAAATGAAACCTAAGGCTCGATATGGTTAAACCACCTCGTCTAAGGTCACTAGATATTACATTTCACAACCAGGATCTAAAACGCAACCCATCAGATTCCCAAGCCATTGTCTTCTCCACCATTCCAAAGTCCTGCCAGTGTGTTAAACTCCAAAGAAGTACTGAAATGTTTGTCAAACTAATAAATAACATGAGAAGAAGTTGTACGGGAAAAGACTCTCAAATATAGGATGTAACTATTGGAGACAAGAGAGACAGACAGACAGCGACAAAGAGACAGAGATAGAGATGAGAGAGACAGAGAGAGAAAGTGTGTGCAAGACCTGGGTCAGACATTTGCCTTTTTTGAACATACATTTGCTAGCAAGACTTAGTTTATGGATACAGAAGACACAGAAGGCCTACAAATAAGAAAAGTTGCCAGATACTAGCAACTATTTTAAAGAATAATCTCTCTAAGGAGGTGATGAAAACCATCATGGGAACACTGAAATTAGAAATAATGCTAATGGGGATTTTGGAAAAAAAGATCACTGATAAAAACAGCAAAAGCACTAACTTATTCTGATGCCAATTCTACTTTTTATTTCAATGATATACTACAGAAATCATGTGAACCCTAGTTAACTCAAGGCTACAAAATATAAGATTCACTTATTCATTGAACTTCATAAGAGCAAGCAAGACTATGTATTTCATAATTTTAAGTGAAATTAACAAACAATAATGATATTTATCTCTGGGAATATTAAATACTAATAACATTGCTTATTCATGTAAGTGCTAAATGGTTTTTAAATCTCACTTTTTCACACGACCCAGTACTATTTATTAATTCTACACTATGACACTAAATTCTACAGGTTAACTATGTGTTTTAGGTTGTTTCCTTGCTACCAGTTTTACTCATCTTTAATTGGGTCTTCTTTCATTGAAAGAGGCCAAATCACCCTCATTAAATCCACTGTCTTATTAGTTTAGCTAACCATTAAATCTACTGAATTATTAATTCCATAATCTACCCTGTGCCTACTACCGTCTTTGATGCTGCATTCCTCAAGCATATTAGGATATATTCTCAACGGTTATGTGATATTTTTTTAAAAAATTGTGAGTTTTCATTTTTCTTTCCAGCAAGATGCCTTTCCTAAGGAGAGTCCTCTTTCTCTTCCACCATTCCTGCCACCAAGTCATGGCAATTATCATCATCTCTCTCATCAACGCCACCACCACCACCCCAAGCCCTCCATATATACTTTTTCCTGGTATGTTGATGTACTTTTGTGATTTGTGGAGCTTGAGCACCACTCCAAGTGCAGAACGACTCTTGGTCAAGCAGTTTATCTAACATTATCTCCGTCTCTCAGAAGAAGTTTAACTTGTCTACCATCATTCCCCACTTCTTTTCTTCAAATTTCTTCCTTTGAATCAGCCTACTCACTGTCCCCTTTCTGTAGCTTGCTCCCATTTCCTTGCCTTTACACAGACTCTTACTTAGGGGACTGTCCCTTCTGAAACCACCAAGATCCAGGGCAAAGACCATGCTCTCCAGGAACTTCTCATGGTCTCTTCTCCAACTGTAATTTCTGTCTCTCCTAATCTCCTTATCCGCATGTCCTTGAAGTTAATTGTCACTGTCTGCTCTCTGTGCTAATATTTTATGTCTTCCTCATAGTAGAATTTAAAAACTCTTTGTTGATGGAATGAATGAATAAACCAATGTATACCATTATCACAGTTTACCTTGCAAAATTATTCCTCCATTGGAAAGAGAATAGAGGTGTCATGTGCATAGTTACAGCTTCCTAATTATTTTTAGGCTAAATCTCAAAAAATAGACACCTTCTACGTGTCTCCTAATTCAAACAGAGGTAGTCTTCTGAAGGAAACTGAGCACATGGGTGTTATAAAAAGGCAAATTGTGAGAATATGTTATAGCAGCAATGTTAAAGAATAGGTAGATGTTTATAAGACATAACAAACCAATTACCCTGAACTTTCCACCTCAGCCTGGTATTGTGGACAAAATTAAGAGGAAGTAAAGTACCTCTGTAGCTGTGAGAGGGAGATTAACAAGCCCTGGTTCCAAGAAACACGAATAGGTTATTCTTTACTCCCAGTTAAGTGATGCTGCATACTGGTTCTGAGACACACAGGAGGGAAATGGCATCCTCTACCATCAGCCTCTTATGTTCCTCATACTGCCCCGGAATCTAAAGTTCCAAAGATACAGTGGAACCGAAATGTCCGACTAGTGGCACACTTACTGACCGCACAGTTATCAGCTCTTAATGGTCCTGAAGCCACTTGTTTGTTTGTTTGTTTTC